>CAHIKZ030005070.1:1417500-1477500 GCA_903632075.3 Acanthosepion pharaonis
TCTTTTTTAGATTTCTTCTCACTTCTATGAAGAATTATTTTGTCTCATTTTGCTGTTTATTCCCTCAGACTTTCTCTTTTCTATGATTTCTTTAATTTCGCGATGTGGCGCTAGAAGCCATTGTCCGTTATGAAGAGTGTTTCTTTCTCATTTCTCTGTTACTCTCCTTCTCAAACTTTGCACAATTTCTCTAATTCTTAATGTTGATCTTTCGTTATAAAAACTTCCTCTCTCACGTGTCTAACGTCTTTTGTTTTCCTACCCTGTAAGTCTGCTCTCTTGAAGTGCCTTTCTTTATGGACATATAATTTCTCTCTTTTAGACACGCACAGTTCTTGTCACCGGTTATTTTCCCATATCTTAATTTATCTCCTTTCCGGTTTTTCTCTCTTTTTCATCTCCCTGAACCATTAAAAAAACAGAAAAAATAATAATACATTTAAAAACATACAAATATTATACATAAGTGCAAAATTTACTTCTTATTTCATTTACGGTGTTTCATTCCCATTTTTTCACTCCACCCATTTAGTGAAGCGATCATGTTTCGCGGTTCCTGTTTTGTTTTTTGCATCGCTAAGTGAACCTCCTGCCGGTAAACTTTGAGTCATGTTTACTGTTAAGACAATCTCGATTTGATATTATATGGATACATTACAGTTGGAAACATAGAGGTGCGTATAATAGATTCTTTAGTAATGATGTTGATTCATAAAATTAGTTGGTTGAGAGAAAGCTTAAAATGAAGCATCTAGAGTGTGGGAAAATCTTTTAAAAGATTTTGCTTATTGGATTCATCTAGTTATAAAATTTACAATAAAATCTGAATGAAGTTTTTTATCCGGAAGTTTTTAATACTTGGTTCATTCCTTTGGTTCAAATGGTTCATAAATATTACCTTATTCCTGGTTTTTCGTCGTCTAATTCATTTTAAATAATAACTGTGAATAGATTCGCAAATCTCCTTTGTTAAGTATTTTATTTTTGTCCCTTTGATTAATTCTTATTTGTTTATTTGTAAATATTTGTCATCATTATGAGATATTTCGGATTCGTTGTTATAGAAATGTTTCTTTAAATAATGGAACCCTATTAAAGTGGCGTTGATGATTTACAGCCCATAATTGATTCAATACAACTGTAAAAAATATACATTTTCTTTAAAAGCCCATCTTCATGACAAAAGATGATATCAAATACTAGTGTATTTGATATCATCAATAGGCCAGATTATATCCAGGGTTATTCTAGACTTAGCTGGTTTATACTCGGTGTATAAGTTATACCCTCGGGAATAAAATCCACTAAGCTAGAAGAATATATTTAACTAGGCGAGAATACACCTCCTCCTTTTCCCATGCAAGAAGATGTAACGATTTAATAAGTGTAGATTAGATGTGGCACAAGGCCAAAAAATATGGTGAGGATCGAACTCACTATTCAGTCGTCATTGGTCTAGCTAAACAAGTTTTCTAAATAGTACACCACGTCGAAGTGCCCATCTAAAAACATGTATATTATCTAGCTATCATCTACATTTTATTTTATGGCGAGGTGCCTGATAATAATAAGAAAAAACTTGCTATTCAAAGATCAAGAAATATAAACATTTATTATTAACAAGTTTAGAGCAGTGGTTTCCAACCCCTGCTTTTTTTTTTTTTGCTCATGGCTCACTTTGAACACATAATTTTTCCTGTGGCCCATATATGGTGGCACAGTAAAAAATTATAAAATTTCTTTAGTCCACCTGAAATTTGGCATGGCCCATTTTTGGCCATGAGACCATAGGTTAGGAAACATTGTTCTTAGACAATTCTATTTACTTTTAATCAACAGCTGTTTTAACTGAACAAGATTAGTTCTGTTTTAGAAACATAGATAACTGATTAATGTTGAATGAATTCATATCAACAATTATGACCTGAGTTTATAGACTAGAGTCATCACATAGCTTTCTAGAAAAGAACAAGCAAACTATAAAAGCAAAAAACAAATGTTTTTTTTTTATAATAATAATGAAAGAGGTATTAATTCAAGTAGGTAATGGTAGTTTAGCGAATTTTATACCCCGAGGCACGAAGTAGACGAGTCAACAATACCGCAGGTGCTATTAAGGATTAGCTTAAGCTATGCTGGGTACATTCTGGGAGGGGATTAATCTGGACTGCCCCACCGGGTATAATCTAAATAATTTTAGGGATGAAAAAGTAATCGGATTGTAAAAAATTCTTCTTGAGGTAAATGTTTTATTTACCAAAAATATTTTTAAAAGTTTAAATAAAGTAAAATCTTCTGATAAGAAGAATGAAAGACAGTGGATCAGAATGATAGTCCCCGACATTTTCATACACAATTGGTGACGTCATCATAATCTGATATATTAAGCGCCAATGTAAGTCATATTTCCATTTATAACTATGAACGAAGCTCACAACTTTTAAAGTGACTATTCAATTTTCAAGCGACTCATACTTCTAGCATTCAAGGTACGAACTAAAGTTTTACAGTTCAGCAAAACCTTCCATCTTAAATTGCTTTATTCAAAAAAACAAAAACAACAAAAACAACAAAAAAACAAAATTAGGCGATGTCTTTACAAGTGTGAATTTGAACCTGAAATACAGAACTATACTTTCCTACTTTATGGACGGATCATCTGATAATGGCGCTGATTTTTTTTAACCGGCTACATTGTCTAGTATATTGACTAATGATTTAACCAGCCGCTTGGGTAGGAATGCCAGGAAATCTCCTTGAGGTCTTTAAGATAATAAACGCATATGACTGGAGCAACTGTTTATCCAGGATAATAGTCAATATAATATCCACAGGCATCCGTCGAAACTATTTCTGTTTTGACAAGGACGTAAGAACATTTACCTCAAGGTGCCGCTAAAGTCAACTCTGTGTGTATGTATGTATATATGTATGTACGTAGGTAGGTATTTTGTATGTATGTATGCATGTATGTATGTCTCTTTTACACACATGTACGTACATACACAAATATGTATTTTGCATACACACATATCTATCTATCTATCTATCTATCTATCTATCTATCTATCTATCTATCTATAAAGGCATTTTTATCAACCAGTCGAGAGACATACTTGGATAAGAGAGAGAGAGAGAGAGAGAGAGAGAGAACAAGAGTATTAGGTGGGAGAAATGGTGGCTATAATCACTTCGTGCCAATTAAACGTCTAAGAAGGGAATCCGTTATGGTCATCAGCTTCTCTGAGAAAGTTTGTTCCAGACACTTAGATCTGTGGTGCATTGGGTGAAGTAGAAAGTGACATTTTTTCTAGAGAAAATCAATTTGAATCGATGAGAATGAAAAAGACTACAATAGAAAATAAATAAAGATGAAAATATTTCCTGAAAAACCTGTTTAGAGTGAATCATTATTTGATTAAAAAACAAGAAAGTGTTGTTGATTTTGATGTTTGGTGGAAAACTGATTTATCAATAGTAATGTTTTATTGATGAATGTAGAGTTACATTGGATTAAATTGATGGCTAGATGTTGACGCCTTCATAGAAATAGACAATCAACACAACTTAGAAGACAACAGAAGGGAAGTGCATAAATTTGGGGGTTAATATTGTAAGCATGCAATTATAGATCCCTTTAAAAATTATGATGGTGTTAAGATAAATAATTATTGTAAGTTCTTGGTTTTTGAGTGTCACACGTCACAACCAATAAAATTTATACTAAAGAGTATATTAATATAAAACTGTCTACTTCACGTTTCACATAGAAATTCCCAATACAAATTTTCAGGTCTATCATTAAGAATGAGGTGCATGAAAATAGAAAACGTTACTGAAGCAAAAATGTTTCTGGGAAGTAATAGAACATTCTGTAACGATGCAGATCAAGAACAAAATACACAACAAACTGAAATTTTGATAAATAAATAAAATTTTGGCTATGGAAAAGGGTAAGTATTTCGTTAAGAATAGTGTCCGAATCCAAAGCCAAAGTTACATCTAACCAGCTCAATTGATGAGGTCTTGACGCCAGTCTAGGACTGCGCTTAAATTCATAGCGAAGAGTTCATCCAAACAATTACAATGGAAGTATTTATTAAAAAAAAAGACACAGAGAGGCAACCTTACGGAGGTGGTTAAGTGACTGAAAACGATACGCCAAATCAGGAAATATTGCAGATTCTTCTTTGGATCTTATCAAGGAGCTCAAGATGGCAGCAGCATGAGAGCATATATCGAAGCGATATTCTAAGCATGGACGAATGGTAGACTTATAGATATGTAAGAAGGCACAGTGAACCAACTTTCTTAGCAGCTAACCTAGCAATGAATTTAATATAGTCTTTCGACTTCATGTCAGCTGAGAATTTTAATCTGAGGTGTAACGAGTCAATTTCCTGGAGGTTAACATCAGCCATGTCGATGAAAGGCAGAGAGAGATCACTCTGATGATTAATTGTTGCTATTTTGAAAATGTTTAAGTTTTGTGTGAATAGTAAGGCACAAGATGAAGGCTTGTATATTAAAAAAGAATCCTTCTTCATAAATGCCTACACACTGCTTATGTGCAATAGAAACAGAAAGTCTTATTCAAATATGCACAGGCGTAAAGAAAGCAGAGATGCAGAATGATTTGATATAGGAAAATACTAAAATAAATAAATATTATTTTAGTAACAAAGAAACGGTTAATTTTTTTAAAGAGCACTTGGACCTTCAAAGATATTTTTGTTTGTGTACAAGCCGATGAGATAGCATCTGGATATACATTCATAAGAGCCAAGTCTCTCTCTCTCTTTCTCAAGCACACACATACACAGACACCTGCATACTCTTTAATACATTAAATTGCATACATATGTATGCTATACAAGTTTTCCTCTTTCAAGCATCAGTAATACACGTTCTTTTTCTTATTCACTACTTATGTTCACTCCATAAGAAAAATAAAACAAAATCTAATGTCTTATCAAATAAAACTGAAACAAGCAAAAATATTATTTATATTATGAATTCCAGGTTTCTGGAACTGTGAAACATTCCTAAACAACAGAGAAGTTGTATTCATAATTTGTGTATATACATACGCACATTTTTATCTCTATATTAACTGAATGCGGGTGTGTGTAAATACTTTGTATATCCATATGTATGCGCAACATATCTTATAAAAATTGATTAAAGATATGGCTTCAGGCATAGGGTACAATATTCTGTTTAAGAAAAATTATCTGATCAATACTTGAAATAAAACTTTCTAGCAAATCATGTCATCATAGTTTCCATCAAATCTCTCTCTCTCTCTCTCTCTCTGTTCAGTATTTGAAAGTGAGAAAAGCCCTGATCATCGGTCTAGAGGAGAAAACGCGTCACACAGATGCTTTTCCACTTTGTCATTCATTTACCTTACAATGTTCTAGAAATTTATATTTTGACATGGAAAAACATCAGAGTCAGATGAAGTCCTTCTAGAGGTTGAAACACGTTACACAGAATTTTTCAACTGTCATTCATTTGTCTAACATTGTTGTGATACATACAAATTAATATATCTTATTCTCTCTCTCCCTCTCACACACAAACACCTGTGTGTGTGTATGTTTGTGTGTGTGTATGTTTGTGTGTGTGTATGCTTGTGTGTGTGTATGCTTGAGTGTGAATGTTTTTGTGTGTGTGCGTGTGTGTATATATAAGTTAGTGCTGAAAAGTTATTGGCCGATCCATTTTCCAAAATCTGTACAAATGGTTAAATATAATTTTTTTGCGAGGTACAACTGTTTGGTCGGCCCGAGAAAATTTCAATATCTTCCTGTATAGTTTTCAAGTTTATTTGAGCAATTCTTTTCAGATCATTGTTTGGTCAAGTCTCAGCTCTTAAAACAGGCAAGTAATAAAATGCTTCGTTATAATTTGTGATAAAAGATGTAAAGTTCAACATGAAAATTGGCATGCGAAAGTCACTTTTCATTTTTAAACTTACATAACTTACAAATAGTAGAATACAATGTCCTGTAAATACCTTCCATTTTTATCTTCGCAGAGTCGAACTGTGTCTGGACGGTATACAATGATTACGAATCGTAAAGTCAATGATCTGATATTTTTGGTTAAATATTATTTTTCTATTTCTAGAATGTTTGATGCTGCTTTTGTAATCTCTTTCTTTAAGATAACACCGATTCTCAATTTTTGAGCAGCAGAGGAGATTAGGTGTGGAGATTACGTCAGTAAGTAATTTGGTTTAAGAGCCTGCAATCAGTTATTGAAACATGATAAATTGTTTCGAATATTATGGTGTAAGAAGCCATTGAGAGCACCGATTGTTCAGAACATCCAGAGTTGAGGTGGAATTGATAAATTCAAAACCTACATATCCAGTCTGCACGAAGTAATTTCTAATGAGTATTTGGGCAAACAATAACCCCATTTCCATAGACGATGGAGCTTTATCCCTTATAGAAAATTAACTTTAGAATGTCAGATTATAAGTGGCATTAAATCAGCCTTCTGGCATGAACCAGATTGAACATATCTGGGTCATTTTCGATTGAGAGATAAGGAACAAGGCCCAGAAAGTATTTGCTTTGGGTAGTCAATGTAGTCTGATCAGATTTCCCACAAAACAAGATGGCAGATCTGATAAATTCGATGTCAGTGTACGAAAAAATTAAAAGTGTGCGTTTCAACTAATGTATATATATATATATATATATATATATATATATATATATATATATATATATAAAAGGGTACATCAATAAATCTGACATCATTATGAGGTGAATTTTGAAGTGAAATAGTCGAGTTATAAGCATTGACTTTAAGTAGAAAAATAAATACTTGTGGAATGAAGTGATTATTGTTATTATTATTATTATTATTATTTGTGTGTTATGTTTTCTGCTTTGTATTCTGTAGAGCCGGGTCCAAACTATGGCCCTTAGGCTCTATAGGATAATTGATATTTAATTGATAGCACTTTTCTTAGTATTTGGGATGTTCCTAGTAAGTCGATTTTCTAGGTAACTTGTATGTTGATGTTACCTGGGACACTCTTAGTAAAATTGTCCCTTCCTTTTTCACACGAAGCCCAGAGAAGCCCTATTGGTACTGTCTCAGTCTTCATTCCCCAAATCCTGATCTCGATCTCCATATATTTCAATGGACAATTTCTCGATAATTCTTATCGAAGTGCTTCACTCTGATGATACTGCTATGTCAATGAGCATACACTTCCTGAATTTCTTACCTTTTATGATATCAGATGTGTTGGCTTTTATTTCCACATCAGTTTGAATTGGCATGTCCCAGAGGATCGTTACATCGTTTTTTTAGAGAACTGTGTCTGGTTGGTGGTCTCGTTTTTGTGCTTCTTGCATATCTTCCAGTGCACATATGTCGCTACCTTATTATGTCTCAGGGTAGATTCATTTTCTGCTAGTTTCAGACATCCTGAGATAATACGGTCGACAGTTTCATCGTATTTTCCGCAGAACCTGCATTTTGGCTTAGTTCCATCTTTGATTATGTGACAGTGATAAGATCTAGTTGCGAGGCTTTGGTACTGAGCTGCATCATCATCATCATCATCATCATCATCATCATCATCATCATCATCATTTCCTTTGATTTGTGTTGTTATTTCCTTCCGAGTCCCAACTAAGGTAAGAAATAGCGTCATTGCATTTCCACTGAACCTTGTCGTAAACATAAAACAACCTAAGATAACATATTTTACGTAGATAAAACCCTTTGTAAGATGTGAGGTATACTTGTGAGAACATTTTTTTGCATTTCTACTAAAGATCCTTTCAATGTGTCTATCGGAACCGGGGGCTCTAACTACAACTGGAATTACTGATGTCCTCACGTGCCACATTTTTGAGATTTCCATTTCAAAATCTTTGTATTTTTTTAATACTTTTTGATGATATTCAAAGGTACATTTTTATGTCTGTAACCGGTTCTGGTTGATATTCATACCAATATCTTTCCCATAAAAATGCACATATTTGCCCACTTTGACATACCGACTTTTATATTCGGTGGATGCTAATACTGTGCAACTTAATAAAAAATGGTCAATTGTATCTGGAAATTCATAACAGATCAGGGTCACCAGCCCTATTATCGTTCTGCCTCAAGTTGGCGCGGATCTTGGGAGATACTTTGGCGTTGTGTACCGAGAGTATTCCTTTGTTCTACTACCAAGAAACCTTTCTCGTGTGAGTTCTGAGATTGAAGCTGTGATCGATCCTAATCCTAGTTTGTTGTTTAACTACATCCATGAGGACTGAGAAGAGATGGAAAGGATCATGATGCTGTTGATTGTTACTGCTACCCAGGAACAACCGCTTCTGTTGGAGGCTGACGAGAAGTTTTTGTACTGGAAATGTGGTCCTTTGGGATATACCCAGTACAATAATCCCGGAAATATTTCCACCTTTCTTTAGAAGACCGTAGTAGTGTAAAGAGGTTGCAGGATTCCCTTAGCTTAAGTGCATTATTGTTTGATTTCGTTGGTAAATGAACACCCAAGGAAGACATAGCACTCTTTGGACCTGTCCCACATCACGTTTTGTTCTCTGGAAGAAGCGCCTCCGAGCTTTGTAGGCTTCCGATCGGTTGTTGAAATGATGTACACCAGTCATAGTTAGTTCCTCTTTGAGGGGGCTACGGCCTTGTTGACCAGTGTAGCGAATGATCCGGTATGAGATTTTATTTGTAAACATTGAGATTTTTTTGCTTTTTATCCAAGAGGTAATTTTGATCAAGATATCACCTCTAGGACGACTGCCGACTAAAACTAAAGAGCTTATCCTACATATGAGACACGATTATTCCTCGTCAACCTGGTATTTCTCGGCCACAAGGAATTATTATTATTATTATTATTATTATTATTATTATTATTATTATTATTATACTCGCTACTGAAACAAATTGACAATGAAATGGCTAAAAATGAAGATTTCCATAATTTTAGCCCAGATCAAAACACCGAAATTATGACGGCATCATATCAGTCATCAATGGCACCAAAATTTTGATGGAATTTCGAAAATGCTACACGACAGTTATGAACATATTTCGCAAAAATATCCAGCCTTTAAAGAGATTTTTCATATCTTTCAAACGAAATAAAAAGAGACAAATTTTAACAAATGCAAGTGTTGAAAAACGCCAGTCTTAGTAATATTTATCGAAACCTTTAGAGTTTTTATTTTAGTCGAAATTTTAGATGTACAACGATTGACTCATCTTCAAACGAAAGTGTTTAATTTTGAAGTAATGTGATTACTCTGGAAACCTATTGCAGTATAAATTTGCAGATTATTTCGGCCCTCTAAAGGGCGGATAAATGACTTAAGCAGACAATCATTTAGTTCTCCACGCGGCACATTCGGATGTGGTTGCTGACAGTCTTTCTCTCTCTCTCTCTCTTTCTCTCTCTCTCTTGACACGAAGCTCGGTTCTGCTAAAATCAAAAGTTTTCTTGTATTTTTAATTAGCCAAAATTATTTATTTTCTGGCCTTACTTTTTTTTGCTTTTGATAGCGAGAGTTATACGTGGAGCCTCTCTTGTTCTGGTCGATTGCTAGTCACAATAAACTAGACTATGGACCAGCGAACTTCCGTTTCACATCTGTTGTTCAGTTTTTCTTTTTCTTTTTATATGAGAGTTGCCTTCTCATTCGTTGAGAGAGAATTAAAGAGAGAGAAATGTAAAGACAAAATAAGAAGTGTGGATTTTTTTTTCATTTATTTAAAAAAATATTTTTATATTTTATTTTTACTTTTGGGCACGCCATACAAGCATCCACACTCAAAACTTCATTGGAGTTTCGGATCGTTGTAATCTAAAAGCGCTCATAGAATGACAAAAACAGTGAACGTTGTGCAACAACTTGAATCAAGTCAATTGTATCACAAATTCAAAGAGAAACATCACGATTTCTTTAGAAGGTGACAGTTGTACTAATTCCCATTTAATATACGCCACCCAATGTACCAAACCTGACTTGATTTATCTGAGTTGCACAACGGAAAAATTAAAGATCAAGTGGTCACAGTTATGATGTCAGACAACAACAATGTGACATTAATGGAGCTTGAGGGACATTTTTATTACAAACGACTGTAATTTCGACAAACATCTTAAGTTGCATATCCTGAAAAATATCCAGGATCTACCGACCTTGTGACCCTTAAAACGCATGAGGATGGTTATGTATACGAACCTCCGTGGAATGAAGAGAATGATAGAAGAGTTCTATAGGATTTATACTAAGCTGTTTAATTAATTTCTCTTTGTAACCAATCAATTAACGGAAAACTTCAAGATGGGTTTGATCCCTATGAGCATTTCGATTGCATGCCATTCATGCTGGCTGCGTTTAAATCATTTTGACTTCTTGATTATCATTACAGCCGTTTGAACAAAGTAGGTTTTTTTTTATAGATTTTTTATATTTTATGCTTGTATACAACTTTAAAACATAACTTGAAGAAGACGGAGATAATTGTTGAACTGTATCGTTTCTTCTCTAAGCGTATTATTATTAGTATTTCATTTCCTTTGGTTTCTGGTATATACTCATTCCTTTCCGGGTCCCAACCAGAGACCTAAGGTCAGAAATAACATCATGGCATTTTTCACTGAGCAGTGTCGAAAAAACCTGATACAAGATGGTCAATTATTTCTGAATATTTATCACAGCATCTACATTTTGGACTAACACAATTTTTCAGTATGTGTGCTTGGTAATTTCTAGTCCTGTGCAGTAGGTATAAAACCTTTGGTTTCAGCTTTTATCTCTGCACAATGTAGCCACTGATGGGTACGATGTTTGTCTAAATCAGCTTGTTTGATACGGTCAGAGTATTGACCGTGAAGCAATTTATCTTGCCATTGTTTCTGTATCTGGTCGGTTGCATTTGCCTTTGTTTTTTTTAAAAAGTATTTTGCAGATTCAGTCGGTGTATTATGCTTTACTTGTATTTTTTACTCACTTGAAACTCCATTTTGAACTTGTTGGCTTCCTTTATTACTAAATAAAGTCGCTTACTACTTCCATGTTCTTTGACACAGATCATTATCCAGGCTTCTGTAGTTTCTAGGTATCTTTGAGGGTCAATTGTAGTTTTGTAAGACCGTTCTAGTTGAACTAATCCTCTGTTTCCTTCGGATCTGAGCACATTCAGACGATTAACATTCACCTTGGGATGATGCATACGGCGGCAGGGGAAAAGCTTTCACTTTTTGGCGTCCATTCGCTTAATGTCATTTAAAATGTTGAATCTGTATTGCACCAGAGGGACAGCCAAGGTGTTTATGGTTGATATTCTATTTTTTGAATTCAGCTCGGTATTTAGTCCCAGACGCACATGCCTGTAATACTCCTTTCCTACCTTCTTCATTTGGTTATGCTGTATTCCACCTCCTTTACTAATTCCTACCTATCTTTTGGTTTCTTGTTCTAGTTTCCTAGTTTTTGTACCAAAATCTAAATCTATTGAATGTGTTTCTGTAATTCTCCCTTTTTTGAATTTTACTTTCGCACATTTATCTAATCCAAAATTCATACCTATGTGGCCACTAAAACATTTTACAGTATTGAGGAGACACTTCAACTCATTGTTGTCTTTGGCAAAGAGGTTGAGATCATCGATGTAGAGTAGGTGATTCTTATTTCTTGTTTAGTTTGTAATAGCAATTATTATTTAATTCATGTGTAAGGGAAATTAAGGACATACAAAACAGAAAGGAGTGTCAGGGAGTCTGCTTGAAAGATTCCTCGTTGAATATTCAGGCGGTTGGAGATGCCAGTGTCACTGGTGTGATTTTGGTTTTCCCCATTCCCATGCTGTGTTTAAAGAAATTTACTATCACGGGGAAAACCAGGTTCTATAGCCTTGGATGGCAACTGGTCACCGCAGAAAGAAATGGCAACCTACTACGGGAAAAAATCTGCCTTGTCAGTCATGTATCAAAAGATACATGATCGCCTAATCGTGTATCAAGCATGGCATATAACTGACTGAATAAAATATGACATTCCCAAAGCAAACTATTATTATTTTTTTTTCAGTGAGGTTAGATATTATAAACTGAAAGTAATATTGTGTAATGTTCAAATAAACAGATATAAGTACATACTGGAGAGGAGTTCGGGAGTGCACAAAGATGGTATTCTACTTAAAAGAGCCTCTTACAGTTTACCATATAAAAGTTCCTGAGTGGGAAACTGCTGGTTGTGACTGAAGTAAGTGGAGGCTTGCAGTTCATGAAGGCATTAAGATCTTCCACGAACATTTAACGAATTGGATAAATGTCATGCATACAGCTACGAAAGGGGATATTATTGATCCAGTTTAAACATCAATTTACATGTGATGAATGTGGCAGAGTAGGGCTTTTCCAATGCAAGCTTTATTAATCACAAGAAGGATCCTGTTGGTAGACAAATTACAATCAATACTGCGTTGGGAATGAATTAACTTGCGGGGTGTGTCAGAAGACGCGTAAAAACCACCCCGGTCTCACCCGTCACATAAAAAGCAACTCGAACAAAATTTACAAAACATTCCAGGCCCTGTACAGAACAAATTTAGTTTGTTGTGTCCTTCAGTAAGCATAGCAGTTTACTTGTTGACTTCAAAAGCTGTTGTTCTTCTCACGAGAATTAAAATCATGAATCAAACTTGTCAACGATTGTCAAAATCTTTTAACGAGTTGACAGCTGTTATTCATGTATATGTAAATATGGTTAATTCTAATGGAATTTCTTTTTTTTTTTTTAGGATTTTTAAACATATTTTTCTATATTTTGGATCATTTTCCTGATTTCTGGTAAAAATAAATTGACTAATGTATGAATACTTCCGCCTTTTCAAGGAGGTTATGATTTTCGCGCTATGTCGGTTTGGTCATTTTCAAATATCGTGTCTTAGCGTCTTCACACGACAGTTCGTGTTAACCTTTACGAGGAGTTGTTGAAAAGTTATCAGGCCAAGCAAGAAGACCTTCCCTCCCCACAGCAAATCTGATGTTTAGGCATTTGCTTAGATTTTGGGAATTAGGTCGGACTGAAAACCTTTCTGTACACCTCCATATTTTCTTTTCAAATTGCCTATTTACACACACACACACACGCCCATACACACACACACACACGCCCATACACACAAACATACATGCATATTTTAACGTGTTTCTGTCCCTTAACGAATGCTTTACATTTATTTTCTTATAGTCTTATGAAACTATTTTACATTTTGAATACCCGCGTAAGTCAGTGAAGATGGCTCAATGTTTTAAATTCTTACCTGCTAATCAAATAATCATTTAACTTTTTAATATATTACTAAGAAAAACATGGAAGATTATTTGACAACAACAGAGTGAGGATCAGTGATATCTTTATCTTCGTAGAATTTGTTATAAAATTTGATTTGTGAGTATATAAGAGAGTATACACAGTTCATTCTATGTAACGAACGCAGCCTAACAACGAAAAACGCTGTATTTTTAACATAATCTCCTCATAATCTCCTTCAAATGTACAGATTCATTGATCCACCTTTGTATATATATATATATATATATATATATTTGCTCTCTCTCTCTGTCTGTCTCTTTAAACACGCACACACTTACTCACACACACTCATATATATATATGTGTGCCTGTGTGTGTGCCTGTGTGTCTATATATATATATATATATATATATATATATATATATATACGTATGAATTTGTGTGTGTTCGTATTTCATTTCCTAACATGGATATATTCCCGGCACAAATATCTATCTATCTATCTATCTATCTATCTATCTATCTATCTATCTATTGAGAGAGAGAGAGAGAGAGAGAGAGAGAGAGAGACAGACAGACAGACAGACAGACAGACAGACAGAGGTCTCAATGTAAGGCAATGGCGAAGAGGATGAGAAGCTGATTTGGAAAAATGAAATATGTTTTTTTTTCTGTAGTTACTAGTCTGGTCTGATCTTCAAGTAAAGGTAAGTGGAAGGAACAAGTTTGCGTAGTGAATGATGCTTTGTTCGACTTGTAAAATCTGCATTAGATATAAATATATATTCTAAATGTCAAAAGAGAACTACATGTCAATGTATGTCTAGATAAAACAACGTGGGAAATTAACAAAGCACAGACACACACACACACGCGAGAGCGCATACACAGAGGTACGCTGCATACACACACACACACGCACACATCCGCATGTATAAAAAATCACTTGATGATTTAACAGCTGTTTACCGAGTTAGCTTTGTTCAGTCGTGAATTAAAAAATAAGAAAAAACATATTCATTAAATTCTCTCTCTCTCACACACACACACACACACATATATATATATATACTAATTAACTTCCATAAACTTTACAAGAAGTATTCGGTCTCTAAGTGCATTCTAATTCTTTGCACTTGTCATTTATTCCCTTATTTATTACTTTCTTAGTTTATGTCTTCACTCATTTATCTTTTGGGTGGATTCGAAAACCGTTGCCAATTGTCGGAAACAGAATTCTAATCTGTCCGCAGTGACTTTTTATGCCATGTCACTTCATGACGTAGAGACGGTCATGACTCTCCATAGATTCCTTTTATTTATTATCAGTGAATTGCCATAGATTTTTCGGAGATAGAGTGGAATGGTTTGTCATTGCTTTCTCTCTAGTTTGGAATTCCCATTTTCCTTTCCTTAGACTGGTTGCTACCCATGTGAGAGAGACCTGGATACCATTTTATTTGACCCGTAGCTGTAGGAAAATTCTGCGATAATGAAGGCCACTGACTTAAATCAGTATTTGAACTCGAATTACTGATTTCACTTATCGCGTCGATATCTAATACTGTATGCTTACTACCATATGGCATTGAAACATCCCAGAGCCTGGTCAGTCCCTAGATGGGTGGCTGCTTGGGAATACCAGGTGCTGTAAGCTTGGAGAGGTGTGGGTGATGTAATGTATAACGGCTCGGAATTGGAAATCGGAGAACTGAATTCCAATTCCTGTCGGCTTCCTTATATTAAGTTATGTGCAAATGCCCTTAGGAATAGTATGAATCCACGTCTTCTCCCCCTACCTACGGGTTAATTAGCAAGACATACATCAGTAAATCGTTATTATCTCCAAAAATTCTTACAATCTAAAAATATTTTCTGGCTTTAAATAACCTGCAAAGGTTGATAAACCGTAAAACAAATCAATCAATCATTAAAACATTGCCTATTAATATCACTCAATGAGTACTGAGCACAATCATATAGGATATAAATGCAAATAAAAATAATGCTTTTACATCTTTTTTCAGGTTGTCAATATTGCTATTTGTTTAATTTCTCTGTTATAATATTTAACATTAGACGTCTTAAAACTACAAATGTCTTATTTTCAGTATATTCTTTTCCATTTTAGAAAATAGTGATTGTTTCTTTCTTTTCAATGTTACAGATGAAATAAAAGATATAAAAATAAAAATCATCTCAAAGTATTCTGAGGTCTTCTGGAAGCGATTAGAGTGTAGTATTTGTTCATTTTTCAGCGATAGAGTTTCTGACCATTGGTACTATGTTTCTGCTTTTATTCACTTACCAGACTGCAATAAAATTACACTAGCCCCAAGGGTTTCGACTCCCCGGTAGCACTCTCGTCATTACACCAACAAAAATGGCCGGGGGATTCCGACGCCAGCGTGACATTGGCCGCAGGTAATTAGAAATGTTATCCTTGGCCAATATATACACATATTTATATCCTACACGAAACTTGTTTCTCATCCTGGAGACGTAATTAAATACGTTTTATATGTTTCTCATTCTTAGTTGTGTTCTTGTTTTGCAGGTGTGACGTGGCGTTGTGTTCTTGTTCCCAGTAGAACCCAAGACAAGCCTGGCCGCAGAGATTTCAATCTATTGGCAGCACCTCCACTATTACACCAAAGTAGGATGGTCAAACGATTATAACACTTGCCTGATATTAGTTGTGGGAACTGAGCACATTTAATACTTGGCCAACATGCATGTGTGTGGGCACACCATATGAAACCGACCATGTGTCACATCCTGCCACCGTGTGTGTGTGTGTGTGTGTGTGTGTGTGGAAGGGAATGGTAGGTAAGTCCCGAGAATCGAAATTAGAAATGTACTTAATGGCCTAAACGTTCTTAACAATTAAAAAGTTACAAACTGCTTGCTAATAGAAATAAGATTGTGATTTCCAAATGGTCGCTCTACTGATTTTTTTTCACTTAAGATGGACGTGTAACAAAAAATCAGCCTAAAACATATTCACCTCTAATGTTTTATGTTTCTTATACTCACTGCTTTAGATTATACACGAAATAAAATTGCAGTACACTGAATATAGGTTTTAATATACTCAAGATGTACAAATAATATAGCTGTTTTACAGTTAGTAATCACTTATACACATTAATACGTGCACATTTTCCAAAATATAGGTTGTATCAATAGTACCATATTAATACATTGTATATCCAACTTGATTGGTAACACTCGTTGCATACAATCGTGCAGTCAATAAATCCTGTGATATATTTTTTTACCTTCTTCTTCCTCTCTGTAAAATAGAAGAAATATGATAGGTGGCTAAATCTGGCATAGTCCAATACATGTTCAATGAGAACAGGTCAGGCAATTATATCAACCAGGACACATTTTTTTATATATATATTGATACATATTTCATTAAATAATATAGACAAATTATGTCTATTTATTTTATGTAAATTCTTTTCATATCGTCTGATAAGCTTAATAGCATTATCATTAAAAGAAGAAAGAAAATCACAATATTGATACTTATTTTTTAATCCTATCTAAGCTTTCGGCTTACATAAGCCATTATCAAAGATGACAATTGCAGTACAATATATTAAGCAAAACACGGAAAAACTATGATGATAGTCTGTTTCTGTTTAAATGGATGATTTCCAAGCAACGACAAACTCGTGCATACAAGACGCTGGAAGCGAAAATCGCACCGCAGCTCATGACGTCAGACATGACCACACGAGGGTGAAAACAAGAAGTATTAAGTATGGGAAGCCGTTGGTATAAACCAATGGCTTCTGTTACTAATTATAGGCATTTAAGAATATTTGTAGAGATTTCATAGGTTATTTTGTTCAGGTTAGGTTTCAACTGTTTTGTGTATATAGCTTCAATAATTTTTCGTTTTTGTTTATTGTTTTCACGTTTAAGTATAGTTGTGTTTTCAACAAGGATTTTCCGGAATTGTGTATGCAGCCAGGCATGTTTTCATTGAAATGTAGTGTCAAGGGTCGTGAAATATTATTTAATGAATCATGTATCAATGAAAAAATGCTGCCTAAATACACACACACACACACACACACACACACACACACACACACACACACACACACAATATATATATATATATATATATATATATATATATGTATATAAAAGTGAACAGGCCTGACGATTGCGTCTAGCATGAAACAGACTGTCGCCTCTAAGTGTTTACTTCTATGTTCAATTTATATTTACACACGCTCTATCTCTGATATTGAGCACTTTATCCCATAAATATAGCACATCTTAAGGCTATATTTCTTGATATTTCTTCATATATATATATATATATGTGTGTGTGTGTGTGTGTGTGTGTGTGTATGCGTGGAGTCTCAATGTGTGAAGGCTTCTACGGGTGTTTTTTTTCTTTTTGGCACAAGTGAGCTAGTAAATATGGTCATTGATATAAGCTTTAGACCTGTGTAATTATAATGACCCCAAAGAGTTGGAGCCCCAGGAGGTCCGACTTCTAGGTGTGGCCCTGTCAAAATTCTGAGACGAAGAACGGGTGTAGGATTTTAGTAAGGTTGAAAAATATTGATATAGGCTACCAAAGTTGTAGCGTAGCAATGTTTTTACTCACTTTTTCTTCTTTTTTCTTGTTTTCATTTGTTGTGGTAAAGAAAATGGGAGGTGGTCTTCTTGGTTTGGGGGTAAAGAGTGTGGCCTGATCTCTGTAAGGTTGTGTGGGAGAGTGTTTGGAACTTGGAGATAAATAAAAAAAAACCAAACAACTTGACCATAATTCTGCCTCACGGCAGGAGACATTCACAGATATATCCGTATCTTATTAAATATGTTTACATCACATCTATATACTTATTAAAATACTGATTACTTTTGCACATTTGTACACCAGGATGTCTGTCTTATTTGCTTTCTTAAATCAAATGCGTTCCGACACGCAACAAATCACTATTATACACACACACACACACATGTATACACTATTATACACACACACACACACATACATGTATACACTTACGCATGCACTTCGTCATTAATGAAACCTCGGTAATCTGTTGATGTATTCGTTCTCATTTAATAAGGATCTGTGTTGAAGCAATGTCAGCAAATGGTGATGAAAGAGAAATTTGATTTGGACGATTAGAAAGACAAAATTCTATGTAAGTCATGTGGCTAAGGCGACTGTCAAATTTTCTTATGTTTGTAGGTTTATTTACAAAAGCATAAAAAATTAATGTAAAAGTTTTTGATGAAGAAAAGATTTAACAAAAAAAGAGGATTTCGGGACATTGTAAATAAAAAAAAGAAAAATGGATAGGATAATAAAAACGAAAATAAGTTAGAACATATCAAAAGAAGAAATAATATTGATATAGAATATTTATTTGGGCGTTATTTTTGCATTAAATAATCACAAGATTTGTACAAGTCTGCGGCACTGAACCTCCAAAATTTTGCTATCACGTAAAGATTCTTAGGAAGTTATATTTTCTATACATATACTTGCAAGTTTCACTAATCAAACCAGCGAAAATTTTGTTTATTATTTTATTATTTTTTATTCATCCTTTCAACACATCTAATAATTTTTCTTATTTCCGGTTGCTACTTGTTGGCAGTATATACATATATGAAATATGAAATATATATATATATATACATATATGAAATATATTCATATACACATATGAAATTTAAAAAATATCAGACTTATTCGTTTATTAGACATTGAATTGTGTCACAATGTTTCCTCCATACTTTGCCTGATTGTTCAGTTAACCTGATGAAAATTTATGAATATTCCTAAACTTAAACATTTTTGGTCAAGTATATAAATAGTTCTTACAAAATAAAATCCATGCACTTTTCTTTGATAATGTCCCTCAGAAGACGAAACGCATCGACCAAGAAGAGTTTACTCCCATAGAATAAATAAAGGTTTCAGTCCGGAAATCCCTGTGGCTTACCACGATGGACAGGCAACCGATGACATCCAGAGGGCACAACAGCCAAAAACTTTGGGATAACAACAAATATGGGGACAACAGTCCCTGGGTAAATAATATAAATTTATTATTTCAAATTTGTTATATTTATAAAGTAAATTGCTGGTAAGGAGATTGTGTTGTGCCTGAATGTTTAAAGCTTTGGAAGTCAACATTCAATATCAAAGCCGGAACCGGAACACACATTGAATCTGGTTGTAATTTTCTCAACCACCAAATAAGTCAACATCTATCTATCTATCTATCTATCTATCTATCTATCTATCTATCTATCTATCTATCTATCTATCTATCTATTCAAGTTTCGGTGTTTATTTTTATATTTCGGTATTTATTTAGATATTTCATTGTTTATTTTGATATTTCGTTGTTTATTCTCAGAATAATTGGTACCATGAAGTGAATATACAATAAAATAGATTTTTGCATAAATTACAGAAATAAAACCAGAAACAAAATCAGAAGACGAAAACCAGATCCATTCGGAATGCGTCAGTTAGACAGACAGACAAAAAGAAACACACACACACACACACACACACACACACACACACATATATATATATATATATATATATGCGCACATACCAGAACAATTGCATACACATGGACCCACCCACACGCAGGCACACAAACGTACACAAAAATAAAGCGAGAGAGAGTCTTCTCTTTCTCAATCTATCCTCTTGGGTTTTAGTCTTTTTTATTCTCTCTATTTGCCCCCCTCTCACCCTTTCAAACTTTTCTACCCTTTAATTATTTTTGTTCGCTTTTTTCTCTTTAATTATTTTTTGTTCGTTTTTTTTTTCTTATATAGATGTAAGTAGAATCGGGATATAGTTTCGTATGTGGGTCACGGAATTTTCGGTCGCACGTCTGTCTCCAGACGCCAAAGGTTGTGTAAATATGACTGGATCTTACTTAATAAGACCCTTTGACAGCGTAATGGGCATGACAACACTGTCACCCGAAACCACTGCTTTTCTTCCGACACCCGAGAGCTCCGAAAAGCAAGCGTGAGTGCTCTTATCCAGGGCTTTCACTTTTACACTGCCATCTTGAATATCAAATAGGCATTTTTCTTTTTACTTTTCGATTTTTTTTTATTGAATTTTATTGCAACATACACTTTTGATCTCTTATCAATACCCATATTAAGATACCCGGAAACTCAATTCCTATCTATCTATCTATCTCTATCTATCTATCTATCTATCTATCTATCTATCTATCTATGGTTGGTTCGCCCTTTCGTTAAAACTGTCACTATTCGTACATTTTCTCCAAAATTTGCAATTTTTAAAGATATTTTTATTAAAGGAAAGCTTTATTCTAGATCAGATATAAAGAAAGAAGTGTGGAAAAAAGTACATGTGGAATATTGAGAAAAATTATATTTCATTCAAGTATTATGTGCAATTTGATCACAAAACCCATGTTCAAAATTATTGATACTCCATAGCCTAGCACCTGTAACACGAGCAATAAGTAGCCAAGTGTGCCAAGTGCCTGTGGTCCTTGTCTTGTGTCTAAGACAACAGGATCCCTTAGTTAAAAAAAAAGGAAGATTATGAAATGAATACAACAGAACAATAGTTCAAAATAAGATAATTCTGTCTATATTTCTGAGATGAGGTATTATGTACATTATTTACATTATTCGGACTATTGTCCTCATCTTTGTCGCCATATTTATCACAACGTTTCGACCGTTGTACGCTCCGGCCTTCTTCAGGGGGTTGGAATGTCGAACCGAACCCTTTATTTCGCTCACCGGGGTAGACTGTTCTAGTTCCACGTGTCATGTTTTGATGGATGTCAGTTATTAGTTATGTCCTGTTAATTTTCCCTCTAAAAGTTCTCCACTGCCTTAACCGGGTATTGAACTCACACTCTTTGGGTCCTGTCACTGGATCTAACCAACGCCTTTATCCACTGTGCCATGTGTTCTTGAGGACACATGGCACAGTCTACCCCAGTGAGCGAAATAAAGGGTTCAGTTCGACATTCCAATCACCTGAAGAAGGCCGGAGCTGACAACGGCCGAAACGTTGTGATAAATATGGCGACAAAGATGTGGACAATAGTCCGAATAATGTAAATAATGAAGATAATTCCTTGTCGTGAAGTCAGGGTTCCTTGTTAGGTTAGGTAAAGGGAGTGTGGTGTGGTTGCAGGTGAAATTTTAAGCTACGCTTTTTTTCCGTTTCACGTAAGATCAACTATCCTTTTTTTGTCTTAATCTACCCATCCTCTTTGTGGTCAATGTGTTATGATTTAGAATCTGACGTGTACGATTCCGTCTACCCTACTAAAGAAAAGGCTGATCAATGGACAATAAAATTGGCACCTGTCTCAATCATGTAAGAGAAAAGCTTTCTGATGTTTCCCGGAAAATGCTTAAATTTTGAAAGAAATCGACCATAAAGTAGACAAAAAAAAAAAAAAAAAAAAAAGCACCGAAAAAATCGTTGATTCTTAAAGGAGTGACAAACAAAACAAACAAAAAAAAAAAAAAAAATTGTTTTTTGTCTTTCAAATACTTTTTATTGTAGTTTCTTTTCTAAAATAAAAATCGTTTCAGAGAAATTCAAATAAATCTGTGATTTTTTTTTTCACAGGGATTAACTTGTTAAAGAATAAGACTAAACTACATTTTTTTTATTTGAACTTATATTGATACATCTTTTATTTGGACTTATATTGACACATCTTTTATTTGGACTTATATTGACACATCTTTTATTTGAACTTATATTGACACATCGTTAATCAATTCAAGGCATCCAAGAATTACAGAAAAATAAAACATAATTTTTTTTATCTGATCTCAAATTTTAATATTACGTTTTCGAAGTTTAGAATTTTATAGGAACCCAAAAATTAAAGTATAATACCAAAACACTTCCTTATTATTCTTAAGAAAAGTATTTACTTGGCTTCATATTATAATAAAATATTTTCAAGCAGAACATTTTTGATGCATTCAAAGATTTAAGAATAATACCACTACAATGAAACAAACTGAAATGTAATAATAAAGATTTTCATTTTCTGAATTATCATTATTAATAAAGAAATAATAAGAAAAATTCTTTAAAAGCAAAATACATAGTGTTACGAACCGCTAACTTTTTGTCATGTATCAATCGACCAAGGCAGGTTGCTTTTATGTGTGTAGGTTTTGTATTTCTTAAAAGGGTATCTACAAAAACTTATACTATGATAATTCTTTCGTAATAGTCAATTAATCATAAGATAAACTAATTTTCTATGAAAAATTTGAATCCAATTTGATTAGTCTTTTGTAGTTTTGCTATAAGTAGCACAGGTACAAAATTAAGTATTTGAAAAATGTGGCTTTCAAATTGAATAGCTTAGATCCAAAGTCTTTTACCAAAGTAGATAACAGGAAGAAATTAGAGAATTTTTAGCAGACACGTATCCATGTCATTCACAGTTAAAGGGAAATTGCCAGAGTTTCTTTCAGTTCAATACGAAAGCAATGATGAATTAATAATTATTTAATTGGTGCCTTCATTCCCCGCCTAACTTTATAACCTGTCTACTCAGCTATGCCTAGTCTTTTAGCCGATTATATCGAAAAAAATCAAAAGTGCGAAAAATACGGAGGCAAAAGGCATGCAAAATATGTAGTTTTGATGGTGGAGACAGGCAAATTGATAACAGCTTCCATTGCTGGAAATGAAAACACCAATAAGCCAGTATCTGTTTCTTTTGATGGTAACTAAGAAATCAAAGTTTAAGACTGGGAATACGCTATTTCATTTGAAAAAGAAAACAACGAATAAACTTTTCTATGTCTTGTTAATAATAATAATAATAAACAAGAGGATTTAACTTTGTTAGAAACAACTTTACAAAGTAATCTTTCCAGATTAAAAGAGGATTACCTCATAAATATTTTAATACATCGTCATATTGTCTTTATGAAGTTTAGTACAACAATAATTTAATACTTAATACTGCCCAGCAGATGATGCAAATTCATTTCATACCCCAAATTATTAAAATTGAAGCATACGATTGTCAGTATAAAAAAATCCATTTGGTGTCAAAGATGGACGTTCTATGATTGCATTTTGTTTCAAATAACGTCTTCAGAGTGGATAAATGTCAATCATTCCTGATTGGTGGATTTGTATTTTCATCTTCAACAATTATCACTTATGCCTTATATTGTCTTCTTTTTTCATCCATAATTTGCACTTAGCATTTCTTCATGTCTAAGATGATGAATTTGCAAAAATTGAAGCCATTTATAATTTTTTTTTTGATTTTCATCAACTCGATGGGATAATCTTAAGATTTCTATCAAGCGTGAACCAGAAACATAAGCTTGAAGTGGTAGTAAACATTATACATGAAAATATGAAGGAATTACTCGGATCGTTTTAGGAATTAAATGAGAATAGCAACATTATATAGTGATGGCGGAAATAAACAGCAGATTTTCTCACGTACGCGATTTAAATTTATGGTTTCGATATGCAAAATATTGTTTATGTATATTTCCAAGATGGAAATCTCCAAGAAAAATTTTCTAGCCTAACAAATCCAGATAATATTGATGGACCAAAGAACTTTTCCCGAGCCAAAGTTTACAATAAATTTGTTAACATTTATAATTTCATATAGTGAAAATATTTCCCCAAAGTGATTATACAATGACATTTGCTGATTTTGTTAGTAACTGTGTTTTCTTTTGCTAGGTGTAAAAAGTTCGTCAGTAATCTCAAATTAATTCTTACCTTATCAACTCAAGTAATGCTTGGTCAGTTGATGCATTTACCGCAACAAAAACTTAAAATAAATATTATTGTAGATAATCCATCAGTTTCGGAAGAGTTCCCTTGGATGCATAACTAATCCCTGTTGTAGACATCTGCTCAAGTACATTTGTATTTCATCAACAGCCACAGTCAACCGGTTTATATTTTATATTTTATAGGCGGACATTAGTCTCTGAGAGAAAGTGCATCATGTGGCGTGATCAACAGTTTCAACAAGGTCATTACACTCAAACACTTGATCACGATAACTTGTGACTTCATGCTATTAAAACTACGATGGCTTCCAAATAGTGGTATGGTTTTCCGGTACTTCCGAATGGGGAAACACATTCAGATCATGATGGCTTCTCCTTGACAAATCGATCATAGTGAGATTTGAATGCGAGTTTTATGGTCTGAACGCTAACTTCCTATTGTGACATTGAATGCTACCTGTACAAAATGTAGTCAAATATATTTACAGTTTTGTAAATAAATAAAACACAATTAATATTATTTTATCAATCTGTTTGATAATCCATCCAAATAAATGGTTTATCATATTAAATATAGATTTTAAAAGATACAAAAATGTATTCTGAATACTTGTAAAAGTACTCCAGTTATATGATATAGATATTTCGAATTTCAATATCGATGGAATATCTCATGCCTCAAGCGACATTATTCTGCTCTAGCGACAGTCATGACTTTCACTGTTTTCGTAACAGTCAGTGAAGTTTAGAATCAAAATCCGATTCACTGCCAAAGTAAAAACAAAAAACAAAAACAAGACACAATAAATCTCTTCAAGTAGTTAGGGTTAGGATAATCTTAACCCTAAAAATTCAATTTTGTTGAATCATATTTGGTTGTATTCGTTAGAGAATTTAAAATTTTTAAATCGAAGACGGCAAAATAAATATTTAAGCAAAAATCTCTTTTGTAAGTATCAGAGTTTTTATTACCTCCCAATTAGTAGCTTGGTCAATAGTAAGTTTGCAATACTAAAAAGAATATCTTAAAAGGGAAGCAGTTATAAATAATGTGTCCTATATTCCATTTAACGATTTCCCCGACACAAATGTAAAATGCTTACTACACTTTGGGATTAAGGGGTTTTAACAGAAATACGAGAGGGTTACATTTAAAAAAATCCTTATATATATATATATATATATATATATATATATATATATATATATATATATATATATTAGTTTTATCATACCATAAAATACGACATATTTTGTGAAGTAATGAAAATTATTTGACGGCTTTCACAAGTCAGTTTTTAAATATGCAAATACATATATATCGAACCTATGAAAAATTAATCGGACAGTTTTACCTTGGATAAATATAGTATTTTGTCCGTGCTGTCTAAAATCAAATCATTGTTCCTAGAATCAGTGCATCATCTGTGCACTCTTACTTAACTTTACCATGATGCTTGAGTGCCGACGTCGTTGTTATGTCACTTACCTGGTCGGATGTTTGAATCAAGAAAAGGGTTTCTTGTTATTTCAGAGATGTTTCCTTTATTGCAGTAAATATTGCAAAACATATACAAATATAAGTATTACTTAATTTAGCACGCACAATGCTTACAAGATATATTATTTTTCCTTCAAATTGTAGTACTGATAATTAGGCATAAAAAGATACTTACATTTAAGGATATACTAATAAAAATATATATATATATATATATATATATATATATATATATATATATATATATATATATGTGTGTGTCTGTATGTGTGTGTGTGTATTTGTAATATATATATATTTGTAATATATATATATTTGTAATATATATATATATATGTATTTGTAATATATATTTGTAATATATATATATATATATATATATATATATATATATATATATATATATATATATATTACAAATATATATATATATATATATATATATATATATATAAGAATTCTGGTATGTTATATTAATTTTCCATATTTTTTCAAAGCTTATACATACATGCATGTATGTATGTATGTATATATATATATATATATATATATATATATTCGACTCTCCTGTCGTATTTGACGTATGATGGTCAAGAAGCTCAGTTCTTAGGAACCATCAGCCAGACACCAGCACATATGATTTAATTATAGTGGTGAAGTTTTTGTGCAGAACCAACCACTCTTTTTGAATGGCCAAATACAGAGACCTGGTGCACTACGTGCCACAAACGACCTTCCGTGGGTTTTGAATTCAGAGTTTTCCTTCTCCTAGACCAGTTGCCATCCCAGGCTATAGAACCCGGTCTATCCTGCTATTTACCCATAGCTGGAGGGAGAAGTAGAGAATTCATACCTTTCCCAAGGGTATTAGCACGTAAGTGAATGTAATGGATTCGACTGGAATTCGAACTCGGCTCTTCGATTCCTCAATCCAATATATATATAATGCTTCACGTAAATGAGAACGAGAGATATAATTTAAAGAAAGACAATATCGATATATTAAAATGTATGTATGTTTAACTTAGGAATAAAAACAGAAAGAGAAAATTATTCAATAAAATTACCCACAGTCTGGAAGCGGCTTCAGAAGGGATTTTTGTATCAGGTAGTTCTCCTTTTCACATCATTCATGACTGTCCTTGGAATTGTAGAGCCACTGCCTGGCTCCCTTCTCTATAAAGCACTAGCATACGAATATTAGTATTCAAATCCGGAGATCGAGCAGACCACATGAAATGTTCGTGTAAATTCTCAGCCGGCTGGATTACGGGTGACGGAGCAGAGTTCTTTTAAATACGTACGGGGACTTTGCGGTTCAATTTGAGGCTTGATAATCGCGTCAGTACTTCGATTTATTCGATGATGTTGATCCTAGAAAAAGAAGAAAAAGTTCAAAGATGGAACGAATACATTGGATGCAAGATCGACACTGGCCAAGATGAACAGAAAAAAAGACAGTCGGTTATTGTAATAGAGATGCTTTTAGTCTTACATGATTTGGGGATCGATAGATTTACTGAAATAATAAATGAAATATACAACATGATATACCGGAGGACCGCAGTAGATCGATCTTCATAGGGCTACCAAAGAAGCCACATAGCTAAACTTAGAATTCTACTGAAATGAGCTCGTAGCTTAATTAGATTAGAAATAGAGCAAAACAATGTGGCTTTATTCAAGACACTGGAACAAAAATGCTATCTTCATAATCAGAATTCTATCTGAACGAGCAATACAGATATAGAAAGGTTTCATAGATTGCATTTGACAAGGTACGACAAGGTTGGACTTATTTACATGGGTAATGCATTCAACTAATCTGCAACGTTTAATACGTACAAGCTGTCTGCTTGCGAATAGAAAACTAGTTACGCAAGTAAACAAAAAATAAAAAAAAGACAGATTTATTTAATCGATACAACAAAACGATTTTAATTGAGATTCCAAGGATTTATTATTAATGGTGAACACAATCTTAGCAACATTAGCGACATCAAAATTAAGCAGGTACAGAAAAATAACCATCATGGGTAGCGTCGTAGCATTGACGGAAAATGAGACCCAGAAATCCAAATGTGCATAGAGACAGCGAAAATTCCTCTCAGGAACTAAAAAAAAAAAAGCCTTTCTAAACTAAGAAAAATATTAAGAAATAGAAAAATTACGTTCGAAAATGTTCCCATTTGTCCCCAAATAACTAGCGTAATCTAAATACCTATTTGGCGTGCTCCGTACTCAAATACATGGCGTATTTATGTTTACATTGCAAATATAAATATACCTGTATATACAGTACATGCACACACACACACACACATATATATATATATATATATATATATATATATATATATATATATATATATATATATATATATATATATATATATATATACTGAATATACTATGTACTCAGTACAATAAATATATTTTTCATGCAGGTTTATGTGAGTGTGCGCGTATGAGACTATACAAGGGGGTACAAAAAAAGTATCGCCATGATCTACTTGCCAAAATCTGATCAAATATTTTTGGAATCTCTTCTTGGTTGTGCCGAGAATTTTTCAGCATCTCCGCGCTCGTGCGCGTGCGCGAAGCGCGCACACACACACACATATACTATATATATGTATGGATAATTCTTCCACAAAACTGAAGCATACTTAATTTTATAGTACCGCCCACAATTCACGTAAGTGTTTGAAGGATAAGTGTTCCTCAAAAACCGGATTAATTCAAGTGCTTCCATACCAAGGAAATCAAATATATTCATAATTATTCTGTTATATATATATATATATATATATATATATATATATATATATATATATGTATATGTGTGTGTGTGTGTGTGTGTGTGTGTATTCAAAGGTCTACTTTTCTCTCCCTGATTTTCTTTCTATTTATATGTGTGCACACAGACATACATTCATATGTGTGCATATTAATATTTATTTTTATCCATACCCGCTTCAAATCCACATGTGCATATGTGTTAATACGCCCAGTCAAATAAATTGCTCTTTCATCTTTACACACACGTACATGTTTTTTCAAGACATTTATTTTCTTTTTCTGTTGCCAGCAAGCATGAAATGCAAATATTTTGATTGTTTACATTCATAATTAACTGAATGTTGCTTTGTAGGTAGAAATTGAAATGGAATAGCATAAAATCGAATAAAGCAAAGGTCATCTTTTTTTACCCAATACAACATTTCAGCAAATTTACATGAGCAATTCACAGGTTTCTGTCTGCAGAGAATTCATGGAAAAATTTATATTAATTTATATCAATTCACACATGCACATACACGCACACACGCGTGCGCGCATTCACGCGTGTGCGCGCACACACGCACAGACACACACACATATATATACATATGCATTTGATAAATTGTTGTGTGTAAGATCCCTTTTGTGATCATAGATTAATAATTACAAACCACATCCCAAACTATTATGGGATATGATCAGAACCAAAAATACTTATAATAATAATAATTCTGAAGTAGGTTTTTATAAAATAAATTGCCAAAACTGTTCCTCACAATACACTGGGGAAACTTGCAGAAATGTAAAAAAACTTATCTATGAATACAAAACAGGTCTTCGCAGAACAGTTTATTAAATGCACTAGTTATACATAGTATATATATATATATATATATATATATATATATATATATATATATATATATATATATATATATATATACCATCGAAATAGATTGAATGTATAAATTTGGTGCTTTGTCGATATGAATTTGTGTTCAAATATTTCGTAAAATATCAATTTGAATGTCAATAGTTAATTTCTGTCTTTTAAATCCTGTACTTTTATTGTTCTCCCTGCTTAATATATTCTGCAACACTCAGTAACCTAGCTTTATTGCATTGTTTTGGGTGTGTGTGTGAAACGATTCAAAAACAAAAACAACATTGCTAAATCTGGCTTCATTTAAAAACAGAGTAATGCTAAAATTTGAATTTCGTTATTTTAGGGCTACCAATATATTTTAAAATTTATTAGCGCTGGGTTTTCAAATGTAGCTAAATTTACTTCTAACCTAATTTAGCAACCATGTTATATAACCAAAGTTGGCTATAGGCTATTACATCCAAATGGGTGCCACATTAATCGGCCACACACCAGTTTAGTCTAATCTGCTCTAGTAATATACACGCACCAATACATTGCAATAAACACACGGAAGAGCATCATCTTAATTATCTTCTAAATTCTTAGAAATCTTAGAAATCAGTAGGTGTTTCTTCTGGAACCAACTCTCAAGATTGGACAAAATGACCAAACATAAGGTATTTTGTGTCTGTGTATGTGGCGTGGGGGGGGAGGTCGAACCAAGAACACCACAACCTCAAATATTTTGAATTTTTAAAGAAAATAAGATGTTAATTTGGACCAGTATAAAACCTATTTCCCTGCAAAACAGTTTACTCATGACGGAGTTTTAGTGTTGACAGCGAGTTGAGATTTCATGGAAAATTTCATATTTATGACGAAGAGGTGTCTTTAAAGTCGGGTCTGCGTATAACTTGTCGACGAAGAGATATTCAGTAATTCAATGATTTAATGGAAGATTTTTTTAAAAAAGGTATAATTCTCATTTTTTTAATTGAAGAACAACAAATACAAGCAGTGTGAATAGAAGACATGGAAAAAAAGAGCAAGGAGGAGAAAGAAGAGAAATATGCTAAGAGTGTAAAGTCTGAGTTTTAATTAGAGAAAAAGAGAGTTATGAGAGATCACATAGTGGAAAAGAAACTGACGAGGCATTAAATGAAGGAAGAGAGTGATGAGGCATCACATGAAGTATAAAATAAATTTGGGGTGATTGTTAAAAAAAGGTAAAGAAGAATAAAAGTTATTTAGGAACAGGTGAAAATACGAAGTTATCAGTTTTATATATATATATATATATATATATATATATATATATATATATATATATATATATATATATATATAACCATTATTTTGAATTTTTGCCCCCTATTTCGCATTTTACACACTCTATTTTTTTTTTCTTTTCAGAAACTTCTTTGTAGGAATTTTAACGTTTTTCTTCATCTGAGACAGAAAAGAAAAAAGAAAAGAAAGATTAGAAATTGGCATTTTGCAGGATAATAAAAATATAAAAAAAGTTTGAAAGGAATGGATTGAAAGAGAATGATTAAAATAGAAGTTGATAAAAATTGATGAAGACAGATCAACAGATCCTAAGAAAGGTAAATATATCAGCAAAAAGAAATCAGTAAGGTAGGCATAGTGGTAGACTTGCTCATCTTTTCTATTTTCCTTTTCTTTCCTTGTCTTCTTAAATTAGCTTTTCTTCTAAATTCATGAACCTACCGCCCACCATTTTCCGACATGTCTTCCCTTTTCCGCGCAATTTGTGAACTGATGGCGTCTTTGGTGTGATAAACCGCTGACAGGTGGCACGTCAGCCATTTATGACGGTCGTAATCTTGTACTGTAATGATGAAACAATCACGTGACTTGTGTTTCTAATCATTCTTCAGCCAATTCTGTAGGAAAACCGATGAGCAGCATTGATTTAAATGTGTAGGCACTGCCAACATATGGTATCCCATCAATGTCTGATGACAATGACTATCTTTAAACGATAAGGAGAAACTGTAGGTTTAATAAGTTTTAACTTAAAAAAAATGTTTTTGTCCTTGCTTAAAGTCAGATTTTCGCTTTTATTTAGTGAAATTTAATAACAAAATTTAAATGTGAAATTTAATAACAAAAATTAAATAGTGAATTTTAATAAACAGTTTGAAATGATGTCATAAAATTCTAATCAATACATTTTCTAGTTTTGATCAGGGAATAAATAGCGTTTTCTAATCTACTTGATAGTTGAATTTAAATCACAAATTTACCGATACAAAATACTGTATATGCAATGTTGCTTTTCCAGATTATCTTAAGGTTAGCTTATTATTAATATCTTTAGAAAACACCCGAAGTCCAATCTTTCGTGTTTCGTTCAAATATAACAATGAGGCTTGGGAGAAATGCTATTAAACAATTCTTCGCCATGTTAGAGAAACTTGCTTACCATCCATACCGAATAATTAACCATCAAGGCTTGGTGAGATTATCTGATGCTGCTGATTTTCCAATACAAGGATTTATATCTTGATTTATAAATTTAAGACTGAACATAAAAAAACGATTGATTTAAATTTCCAAATTGAATTTAAATTAATATTTCGCTCAGTAATCCTACAAATTATTTGCGGGCCTCACAAACCTAATGATCGCGATGTAACTTCTGACATGTTTAACTTCGAACTTTGATAACTAACTTGTAGAATTTTTACTACAATCGACTATGAGCCGTAACCTATTTTCGCTTTAATTGATATAATATTTTTTTCGTTAGGTTCAATTTGTGATTGACTATTTCATTTTCGAATATTGAGTATATTATTGTTATTTCAAGTTTATTGGCAGTAGGAGATTTGTGGTTAACCTTGTCCCAAAACTACTGGTCATCAAGCGGAATATAAAAAAAAATTAATTGGCTTTTATTCAAATTTTCTAACCTATCGTGTATATGATAATAGGCCTAACAGACTTTATTCTTGCAATTTAACTGTAACGAAATTTTGTGTTCTCTATTTTTATATGCGTTTAAAACTTTCATTTATTCGTTGATAAACTTCGGTTGATGCTTTTTTTTACAATATTAAACCGAAAAAGCGGGCAACATTAGTTTGCATGAGAAATACAAACTGCTTTTACTCACAACTCTCTTGGTCAACACATTTTATATGCAATTAATCAGTGTAAGTTGGGAATAAAAAAGTAACCTTCAATGAAATGACGTAACTACTACTGCTACTACACGATACTCAACAAATAATATGATTCAAATTAAAAAGGTGTCGCAATATATTTGGCTTTCGTCTTATAGTTAATCCTCCACAACTAAACTGGTAAAAGCGACGTCAGACTTACTTCCCGGATATGAGATTCGAAATTATGTCTTTTTGGAGGCGACTTCATTATTTCCCATTCACACTCTACTTTAGGCAGTTGTTGAATGTCTCGACCTATGAAAATGGGATAAAAAATGAAAATAAAAATGAAATAAAAACTTATAATAATATATTTTTAATCTAAAAACAAATGTGTAACAGCAAAGAGCCAAGTCAAAAGAAGACATCCTTGAAGTTCTTAATTCTAAAATCAAGTTATAAATAAGTTCTTTAACTTTCGAACGTAAGTAATGTTTTTCTTTAACTATCATTTAAATTTGTGTATAAGAAAATATTGTCAGTCTTTCGTTTGATGAAGAAGTATCGATATGATCGTATAAAGCGACAACTTACATCGCTTATGGCTGAATGAAGTCGAGAGTAAAAGCGAAACTTTTGTCCACTTTATCCTTTTGGGAAATGTAACAATTTTTAAAGACTTAATTTTTTTATAGTCCTCTCATGAACTCAGTCTGAGAGATTCATTAATTTCATTTCGTTTACTTTACTGCAAAACGAAAGCGATCTCTTTCGTGGACATGAACACATGAGTAGCGGAAAACATTATGAAACCAAACCAATGGAATCGGTCATATCCCTGTACCAGGTAAGGAAAAAATGATGTTAAATTAAGATAAATAAAATGCAAAATCCACGTGTTATTCGGATGTGGATTATTACCATTGCTGTTTTTTTTATCGCCAAGTGTCGTCGGGCAATGACAATTTCAACCCTTTTCAGATGGACATTGTAAATGTTTTTTCTATTGTAAATAATTCTAGAACCGGGCATCAAAGATTCTGTAGAAAATGGAATATTTTTCTGCATATGGACAGAATACAAAATATGACACAAGGCGTCATTTTCACTGGAACTCTCAGATTTTGCTGCATACATGTAAGTAACTGACACGGTGAATGCGTTTGCTTTATTCCTCGTGATGATAAAAAACACATTCTAGTTACTTTATAACTGTTTTTTAAACCTCGATCCTTGGCCATTGTCTTGATATGTGAATAAAAGTGAAAAACAAACAAAACAAAAACCACTATTTTTCGACTCTTTGTCAGCTTATGTCTTTTTGCTTTATTTACGTTAACTTTTACAATATCTGAATTCTATTTAATTCAATTTTTGATTAACTATATTTTTAATTCTATTATTTCTTTCTTCTGTCTTATTTTCTTTACATTTCAACAATTCCCTTTCTTTTCTTTCTAATATGTCAATGTATCAGCCTATTGTCGGGATATATATATATATATATATATATATATATATATATATATATATATATATATATATATATATATATAAATGATCATATCAATACCATATTTGAAAATAATTTTAGTCCGCACCGATAGAGACATCTATTCAGATGTATGTATGAATAGTTTAAATGGACATGTTTACGTTCATATTTGATTGAAATGGCCATAAAAACTCGATTTATCACGACACTAAAATATATATGATGTCCAAAGCAAAATTATAGTGAATATCGTACTAATCTGGAGGAAAGTAATCGGGCCTGTTACAGTTTACTGGCTGCTATTAAGGCTAAAATGAAGGATTTGCGTAGAAAATTGGAAGCGCTATTAGAGAACGTGTTGTTAGGAAAGGATTTCTAAACATGAACCCAGAACAATCGATTAGCGAGTGCTTACCAGAATCAAATAGGCATCCGAAGTTGTGCATATTATCGCAGAATGGTGCAGAGAATAATTGCGTCGGAGATTAAATTGACATCATCCAAAAGTATGAGAATGCTCTTTAAAAGATAACCAGACGACTAGAGAGGATGGCTTGCATGAGCAGTAACTTTGTAGCTACGTGATTGACTAGGGTGTTACGAAGCGATTAGCCATAAAAACCCCATTACGGAAAACGAAGTCCAAAAGCGTTAAAGTTGATCAACAAATGGCTAGACTTAGATGAATTGTACTTAAGATTTCTACACATATTAGCTTCTTCACTGAATTGACTAAGGAGACAGCCTATGGAAGATAATAACGACATTTTTCCCATTGTTAAAAAACAATAAATCTGCTTATCACAGAGATATGAATTCTAACTACAGGGTGTCCACCTCTGAAGTTAGACTCTTGGAAGAAGGTTGACACTTCCAAGCCATTCATTTGGACAAAGGTGCCAACAATCTCAGAAAGCGGTTTGCATCCGACATCCACTTTCAAAAAAAAAAAAAATACAAAGAGGCGCAGGTTCCAAGGTTGATGCATCTGTTAGATATAACTTGGAAGTTTGTTGTCTTTAAAGTGTGTTTGATGAACATTTACCGATTTTTTCTTAATTTCAAATTTCTCTCTTCTTTTTGCTAAGAATGAAGAATAAAGCAAAATTTCGCATATTTAATCTCTGTACAGCCACCATATAAAGAACATTTATTTACACTATTTACATTCGGACTATTGTTCTCATCTTTGTTGTTGTTATCACGACATTTCGGTTGTTCTGTGCCCCGGCCTTCATCAAGTGTATACCGATTCGGGTAAGCTACAGGGAAATACAAACTGAAGCCTTTATTTAATGTACAGGATTTCACCGCCCATGTCTAGGGATATCTCTCACCCTGTTTCCACCGAGTCCAAGTACATACACGGATTGAACTCACAATTACTATGTCACCTAATTCACGAACCAACGCTTTTTATCAACTAGGCTGTTGTCCAGACAAATTTTGTTTATACGAAATTGGGGAGTTGTGCACGCAAACCTTTTATTTTGGGGAATTTTCTATTGGATAACAACAGAAGCACCTTTTTATGATCTTTCACTATGTTAACCTTTTCTACGATCGGCCTTAATCCATGTAGAACTGAAAGTAGCCATAGCCACAAGAGAGAGAATTGATTATTATCAAAGTTCTTCATGGTTCTAATTAAGATTTTTCTGGCCTTATATCAAATAATAGTTCAGTGAATTGTTTCGGATCTGTTCAGCAAGAGACTCAGTTTATCAGTGAGATAGTTTCGCTTGATATGGGTTAAGGCAATGCGTACCGATTAACTTAACAACTTAGAGTTTCGTTTCTTTAACTATTGGCTTATGTTACACTGTTACTAAACATATTCAAGAGTAGAAAGTACTGGTTGTACACACATTTTACCAATGTCTGCTTGATTTAGGATTTCATTAGCGACCTACAAGTTGCTTGTATGTGTGTGACAATGTGCCATATTGTTGTCTGCAGCATAAGGGATGATGTTTCTCACACAGCTAGCAGTGTCTTATGGAATATGCACTTGAACAGAACCTTTGAGAAAAAATCCTTTCTGATCTTTTGCATTAAACAACAGCTTAAAATAACGATCGAACCCAATAGGAAACGACTGAATCCTGTTGATTTTAGCATAACGTAGATGTTGGCAGCCAGTACGGTGTATATGAAATGCACCAGGCTAACCTGTTTATTCTAGTAGCTACGTGTTGTGAAGAAGTTCCACTTAGAGCCACTCCCTAGTTAGGAGTAGTGATTCTTTTTAGAATGAGTGCAGTATCCAGTTCTACTTTTAGAAGATCTTCCAAGATGAATATTCTGTTTAATCTATCTATCTATCTATCTATCTATCTATCTATCTATCTATCTATCTATCTATCTATCTATCTATCTATCGTGTGGACATTATATAATTATAAACACTGCCTGGTAACTGTCATTTTCCAACTTTAATCGATTAGCTACAAACACTCTATCCCAGATATTGGTTAAGTTTCCACCATGAATATTCCAAATTTTAAAAATATATATATATATATATATATATATATATATATATATATACACTATAATTGTGTGCAGACACACTCATATATATATATATATATATATATATATATATACTCTTTGGCCTGTTATAGCTGAAACTCCTCTGTCACGTACCAAACGTCTTATGAATTGAGTTGGATCTTTTCTAATTGATATATTTAGCTCTAAGTTGAAATGATAATTCCTGTTGTGACCACCTGATCCCGTTTTCCTCTCTACTGTTCCCTCTTTTTTTAAACTTATTCACTGTTCTCTTGATGGTTCTTGAATGGACGTTGAAGATGGAAGCCAAAGTATGAATGTTTGTACCATTACTGAAGGCCTGAATGATCTTTTCCTCTCACCATTGCTCAGTTGGGAAGACAGTGGGGCTGACACAAAATAATTTTTACCTGTCCTCTTTTTAGCTGAATAACTCAAAGGATTTCAATGATTCTTACGAAAAATGACGACAAGATAGCTAAACGTAATATATGAAAACCTGGAAAAAAGAAACTCAATTAGTTTAGTGTTTTTTTAGATATAAAACATTTTGTGGGATGGCTAATGATGCTGCTACATGATTTAGACAATTTTGCTGTTAAATCCAGTATATATATATATATATATATATATATATATATATATATATATATATATATATATATATATGAATCTGGAAGGATAATTTTTGAAACTCCTAATTCATCATATTTTAAAAAAGTTCATGCTTGCTTGAGCGACAAATATGTCATCAAAAACAGCACCTAGATTCTCAAAAACTAGGCTTTTTAGCCATAGCTAGTCAAGGAAAGTAGGTTCCCATATAATTCCCTTCATTTTGTCACCGCATCCCCCATCGGAAACCCATCTGTATAGAAAATAGTAAATTTTTATCGATATTTTTAAGGATAGTTTAGACCTCCAAGAACATATAATGCTTTGTGTTGAATGGTAAACAAGCTACTGAAGTTGAATTCTTTTGGTTTGCTTGAAATGATAAGCCGATGATCCTATCGTCGGCCTTTGTGGCCCAACAGCAAATTGACACATTGCGTGTCAAGAGACAGAATATATTACACAGCATATAACACATTTACATATTTTAACATGTTATTATAGAGAAAAATTAAAGGCATTTTCAATCAACATAAGGATTTCTATTGCTGATGTTTACTGATCAAATTTAACCGCATCTTCAAAGCTGAAGTATTTTCTTGGTCAACACAAATCTGTGATTTTGTTTAGAATTATCGTCTGTAGCCATTAAAATTACCCTGAAAGAAAGAAAAATCTATTGAATTACACGCGTATCTGTGTGTCTACACGTTCATATCTCAGATGAGGTTTTTCAGTACATGATAATATATGCCTTACGCATATAACAAATAAGTTTCGACCTAAATATACTTACATGAGAATACTGCTTTATCCTTATAATTGCACTCCTACATGCAGGCGTGTATAGAAATGCACCTGAAAATCTTGATAAACACATACCTTCGCAACAGTGCATAGAAGCGTGAAGATATATCGACGTACAGACAAAATGACTCATATGTTGATTAGATTATCTGAGATTAAACACATATATATATATACTGACTCATATATAAAATATACAGTAGATTAAAACGATAAACTATGTATATACGCATACACACGATATGTATTACATATATAACTACTTATAAATTGTTATGCATATACCTATATGTAGACGCGCATATTCATCTTTTTATCAAAGATTGTGGTTTTGTTGCTCAAATAATTACTCGTACGATTATCATGATTTAGAAACTCGCTAGTCGTGAAAAATTCCTGGATAAATTTGTATTTCTTTTCAAATTGACGACACCAAGGATTAGTTGTTTTCGAACAATTAAAAAAATCAAATTTCTTTTTTTTATTTGGTAGAGTCATAAATAATTTCCGTTTTTGTTATCAACATTACTCCTTAAAATGTTTTCTAAAAACGGAAATTAGTTATGACATCACCTAATAACATTTGAAATTGTTGTATTTGTTTTTCTTTACTTTTCTTTAATAAAATTTTTTATTACCACAGCACTACTTTAAATTTACCAGAAAAATTCTCCTTCACATGGCTGTCTTGTTAATTTGGATTAAATTTAAAAAAATGTTAAATGAATTGAACGCATCAATTTTATATGAATAATGAAGTAAAGTAACGTTTCGAAATAATTACAAAAGTTAAAAAATATGAAAACCTCAGTTACTCCACACCTAATTGTAACCGAATTCTTCACCAACCATAATGCTATCTGTAATGCCATCTACCGGCTTAATCTTGTATCAGTCAGTTATATGCCATGCATGATACACGCTTAGGCGATCATGTATCTTTTGATAAATGATCGATTGACGAGATAGACCAGTTGTATCCAAGGCTATAGAACCCGATCTGTCCTGCTATTTACCCGTAGCTGGGGGGGGGGGAGAAAAAGAGGATTCATACCTTTCCCAAGAGTATTAGCACGTGAGTGAATGTAAAGGGTTCGAATGGAATTCGAACTCGGTTCTCCGATTCCTCAATCCGAGCCATTATTTCCTTCATTTTTTTTCTTCGGCACAGTGCTTATTTCGGAGGTTACACTTATTAATTTTCTAATAATCTTAACTGTGGCACGATGATTTTATTCCAGGAATATAAAAATTATCTGTTTATTTCATCAGTTTCAAAATTCTATTCCAGACGCCGTTTGTGTGGTCGGAGATTCAAATTAGGGCAGCAAATTTTAAACAAAAGTATCAATTCAACAAAATTGAGGTTGTATTTTATATAATCAAATGAATGTTTTACTCTAATACTAGTGCATACATTTTCCCGGGCGTAAGCCAAATATTATCCGCACTTTCGTCATAACATATCTTCGGCTCATTCGTGCTTATAGTTGGTAATATTATGGTTACGTGATTGAAGTTTGAGTTTGATCGCCCCCGTTTTCTTACTGCTGTTACAGTGTAAACATGACCACTCCGCTAGCAGTGTACACCAAGGAGTAACAAAGAGTAAGTGATCCGAATCTGCAGGGAACATGAAACCTCATCGATGATAATTTGCCGGTTCGCCATTACCATCTCTTGATCTTGCTGAATCTCGTTAGTGGTGGATGTTGACAGGCGTCCTGCTTGTTCGGCAACTTTTAAACTTCTCGATCCACTCATACACACTTCTACGAGGTAGTGCACTGTTACCGATGAATTTCAACCCCTGGCACAGCTTCCGGTTATAGAAATTCATCACAGCTCTTTGTTCCTCGTTTATAAACTGCCGAACCAAATGCATTCTGTCTCTCTCGCACGTACGCAAGAACGCACGCACATACATACATATTTTAATTTGTTAGTAGTCCTAAGAATTCATTAACTAACGAGCCATTCTTTAAGATATATTTGAAACAGATTTAAATAAATATTTTATTTGATAAATATTTTATATCATTATTTTGCCATTGGACTAAATAAAACGATTTGGTTGAAATTTTCAGACGAATTAGTGTTTTCAGCGAAGGTCGAGAAGGCGTTATTAAAGCGATATTAAATTGTGCTTTCAGACAAGTATACTCCTGGCTGCATATGTTAATTAAATCCTGTATTTTTAAATCTGCATTTAATTAGCAGCTGTTTAATTAATTGCTGTTTTAGATGTGCTTGACATAAGAAATATAAACCCTGGCTCAGAGAGAAAAAATGCAATGGTCTAGTAGCTGATTCTTTAAAAAAATCTATATAAGCAAGCTTTCTCTTTCGACCTATCTTATACACGAAGAGGTACTGAAAAGCTCTCAGTCTGACTTTCTCACCAAAATCTGATGTTTGGGCAGATTTTGATTAAGTGGGTTGGCCTGAAACTTGTGTGTCGTCTTTGCGGAAAATGTGTAAATCCCTTACTTGGTATTTAACATTCTGCTATAAAATTAAAAATAAATATGACTCATAGTCATATTTATTTTTTATTTTGTAGCATAATGTTTCAATTTGTATATAATAATCTATTTTATATATAATTTTAATCAAATAAAATGTATTTTCGTGACGAACATGTACAATTTAGTGTAAAATTAGTGTAACATTGCCAATGTATTATCTGTTACAAAATATGGTTATGTCTTTGCTCTTCAACCGAATTGAATTGAGCTCTCCAAGCCACTGACGTATAGCTTAGAATCTCTGACTAATACCAAATAGGTGTGGCTTCGATCCTGGCTTGAAGCCAGTCGGACTGAGGAGCTGCCAAACAGTCTGTCTGTGGATGACAATATATATATATATATATATATATATATATATATATATATATATATATATATAATTGTGTATTTAGGCAGCAATCCTTCATTTATACATGTTTCATTAAAGACGACAGACAAAGTACTGCGATTAAGCTTTTTATTTAATTTTTCTTGTGTTCGAACAAGTGTTTTTTTTCTAGACATAGAGTGTGTAGAAACTGTCCAAATGTTCTGTAATTCCGAACCATTATCAAGGATGATTTTATTTTTTTCTTTTCTAACCTTTCGCCATCCACGTCAAACCACTTATACTCAAAAAATTACTACACGCATGCACAACTAAAATCCCATTCTATGACCATAATGGCAAAATTTACACCCAAACTAATGGTGTTAGTATCCACTCTTCTCCACTTATCTCCCCGGTCCACTCTTCTCCAATTATTACATGTCCCATGTAGAAAACATGATATTTAAAAAAGGTCCGTAAACCTAAAATAGATGTCCGCTACGTAGACGAGATTTTTATTTTAGCGAAAAAAAAATAATTACTTTCAAGACCACATTTGAAAAAAATTCTGTCTTTACCTCCGAATTTAGTCTGAAAATAAAGTCTCATTCTTAGATGTTCTCGTAACAACGAGTTTACTGCCATTTTATATATAAAAAAAGAACACTAGCAGAAATTCCTGCCAACTTAACTTTAAGATCACCACTCAAATAGCAGAGATAAAAAATTTCCTAAAAAGAGCACACCAGAATTCAGCCTCTCAACTACTCTTCCTTAAAGAACTCAATAATGCAAAACAGACACTAGTTAACAATGACTTTCCTAACCACCTTATAGACCACCAAATTAAACTATTTCTTCTCAAAATAAATAACAATGATAGTGAACACACAGTCAAAAATAACATAAATATTTTCTACAAAAACTAAATGCACATCAACTACAAACAAGATGAATCTGCACTTAGAAATACCATAAAGAAATACACTACCCCAATTGACCCGAACATAAAAAAAAAAAAAAAAACAAAACAAATTAATTGTCTACTATAAAATATTTAAAACTGCTAACCTTATCCTAAAAAATAACAACACACCAGAAAACTCAAAATTACAACGAACGAACATTATCTATGAATTCAAAATGCTCGTTAAGAATCTGTGTTCCTGATCAAACCGAAATTTTAAATAATTACATCGGTCACATGACTACATGCCTATTCAGATACCTTACGTTAAACCTATCCAATCACAGCTCTATTAGAACCCATTTAAACACACACACAAACTCATCAAACTCCATTTGAAACATACAAGTAGAAAATACTAACATAATAACCTCATCCACATGTAAAAAAGATTTAAAATGATGGAAGCCTTAATAATAAAAAAGATAAAGCCAAGACTCAATAATATTAACTACGAACACGGCCACAATGTGATAACTGTGTTCGGACAAAAAAATCCCTAAAACTCTAAAAACATACAGACAACCCAATTAAAGAGCTCGGAATTACAGAACATTTGGACAGTTTCTACATGCCTTGTGTCCAGAAAAGAAAACACTTGTTTGAACACAAAAAAATGAAAATGCTTAATCGCAGTACCTTGTCTGTCGTCTTTAATTAATATATATATATATATATATATATATATATATATATATATATATATATATATATATATATATAAAGACAAAGCAAAGCTTATCTGAGCTGACGTGTTTCGTTCTCTAAAGGACTTTAAGATGACAAAGCCCTTAGAGGATGAAACGCATTGGTGTCGACAATTTTTCCATTTGTCTTTATTTGTTCTTTTACAGATATATTCTGTCTGAAATTTAACACACACACACACACACACACACACACACACACACACACACACACACACACACATATATATATATAGTGAGAGAGAGAGAATGACGTGAAAAGAGAAACAGTAGTTATTGTATATAGTAACGAACAAGAAAGGTTTGGTCAGCATGCCCCATTGATCCTTTATCACGCTTGAATATATAATTTAACAAGTGAACCCTGCGCCGATTCGAACATCTTACCTGAAAATTAGGCAAATGACATATCCACTCCTCCTGCCTCCTGCCTCTGTGACTTTATAGTAAAATGAATTCACAAACCTCAAATTAGGAAAAGAACACAGATACTACACATTTGTTGAAGGGTCGAGCCAATCCTATCATTTTTGACGGGTACTATGCTATAGAAAGAAATATAGATAAAAGGAACAGGCGTTATTTTCTTCCTAAGTTGTGCAAATGCGATATACTCGTTTTTAATTAGGTATAAAGTCGCAATTAATAATAACGTACCAAGGGAAGATAGAAAATCGCTATTCTTGGTCTGTACACAAATATTGCTTACTATCAAACACCCAAACTATATATATATATATATATATATATATATATATATAGAGAGAGAGAGAGAGAGAGAGAGGGAGAGAGAGGGAGAGAGAGAGAGAGATGGGTAGATAGATACGCTAGCACACTAGATACAAGATGTATATATCTGATAATGTTTCTTTCTCTGCCTACTCCATTTTTTTTTTAATATATTGTATGTGCGCATGTGTGTATCGAGTCATCATATAAAAAATAGACTAATTTTATTTTCCTTACCATAAACATTAGCATTCTCTTTAAGATTATCAGTTTGTGTAAGAAAGAAAAAGTGGATAAAAAGTTGATAAAAAAGATCTCTCTCTTTTATATATATATATATATATATATATATATATATATATATATATATATAGAGAGAGAGAGAGAGAGAGAGAGAGCGAGAGAGACAACTATTAATGTTTTCATAACTCTGCAGTCCCTATATTTTTCGTTTCTGGAAAATTGAAACAAAAATTATATGGGACGTCGGAAACAACATCCAACTATTTGATTAAAAAATCAATGCAGGTGACATTTCATCAACTTCTATTCAGAAGGCAAATATTTAATTGGTACTTTGAACAACTGTTCATCACCATAAACCCAACCATGATAATCATTGTAATATTTGCTATGTACGTCGCTGTTTTTATTTTTTACATTTTAATTTACTTTTAGTTATTTTGAAGACGACAGGATTGGGAAAGATTGTATCTCTCCCCGTTTTCTAATAGCTTATCTTAGATATGGACACAAAAAAGAAAAGAAAAAAAAACACACACACACAAACACTTTCCGTTTTTCAATTCCATGCTCAGTTAAGCGAGAGAAAAGCTGTTCACCGAATAAAATTATACTTTCTTATATTATCTTTCATTCATTATTTCATTTTATTTATTACGTCACTCCTTCCTGCATTCTTTCTTTTATCTTTTGCACAATTTCTTTCAGAAGTTTTAAATAAATTTTATACTTGTTTTGTATTGTCTTCCCTCTTTTTCTATTTCTTTTTTTTCTCTCGAAATTTAATTTCCCTCTTTTAAAAATTTTTCTTTCATTTACCAGTTCGTTCTGTTTTCTTATCAAGATTTCTTTCCGTATTTTAATTGAGTTCTTCCTCTCAATAAAAGTATTTCCATTCATCTTTAACTTAACCGCTCAATTTTTTCTTTCAGTCAAATAAGTACTTCTCTTTTTCATTTCTCTTATATGTTTTCATTTCGTACTCTAATTTGTCATTATTAATTCTTTTCTAGTTTCCTTTGTTCTTTTTTATGCTTTTATTTAATCTATCCTTATTCATATAATGATATAGCTACTGTATCTCTACTTCCATGACAAATCATTCAGATTAGCTCTATTAATTTCACCAGTTGTATAACTTGGAGACGTCATGTTATTTCCACGGAGTCGAATCACCCCCATTTCCTCTGTATTTTATATATAGAGAAATTTTTAACCAGACGGCTTTTTCCCGAGAACTGTTACTTTGTGGAACACATCTCCTAGACTTCTGCGTAGATACTTCTCTGTACACTACAATTTTAACTTCTTAAAGTCAAGGGTCAATCGTTATCTATCACCTCTTATCCTACTAATTTTCACTTCCTACTACTTCCTCTTTCAGTTATATTACGCAGATCATTCATCATCATCATCATCATTCATCATCATCATCATCATCATCATTTTAACAGTAATCCTCTACACCTTCAATGGCTTTTAAGCCTTTATCGAATGAAAAAAATAAACTCACAAAGTTTTCTTTTGTTCTCTCCACCTTTTTTTAAAATAATTTCTATTCTTTATTTTCCTCCTTTCTTTCCTTTTGTTTTCTGTTTTAGATTCATTTTTTTTAAATTTTTTCTTCTCTTTCAACTAAAACCTACTATTATTTTTTTATGTTTTTCTTTGCTTTTTCGTCTTTTGACTTTTTTGCCTACAAAACTTTCTTCGAATACTTTCATTTATTTTCTTTATTTTTCATGAATGCCTTTTTTCGTCTTTCTTCGTTTATTTACTTATTTTATCTTTTGCCTTTAATTCTTTCTTCTTTTTTTCATTCTCTTTTGACATATTTTTCCTTTCATCCACTTAATTTCTCATTCTTTACTTGCTTTTACTTATTAAACCTTATCTTATACGTACTTCACCATGGTCACTTTTCACAGCAGCGAATTACTGTAAACGAAAGCAAGTCCCATCCGAATCACGAAAATTGAATGCCACCCACTAATTTATACATTTCTCCATCCATTACAATAAATATATCAACTCATCACATTCGAAAACTGACCGGCATTTTCTTTTCGAAAAACTTATAATAATAATAATAATAATAATCAGAAGAAAAAGAAGAAGAGAGAGAGCAAGCAGTTAATAAATAGCAATAGCAAGTGATGTAAAAAGTTTAGGAAGTCGGTGGAGAGGGAGACGAAAAGAGAAAAAAGTAACCAGCAGGGGATCACGTGAAGCAGTTCTGTGCACTGATTGGATGGGCGTCATGCAACGCCATTTGGTTTGTACTGAATAGAAACGATTAAGTCTCGCTCCTCGTTTCAATACACAGTATTTTCACACATAGATTTACATTCTTAACGTCTAATTATATATATATATATATATATATATATATATGCTAAAAATTTAGTTTTAAGACGTCATGTTTATTGCTAAAAGTGTTCAATATCAAAAGATAGAGCGTATGTAAATATAAAAATAAGCAAATATCAAAGAAAATATATACAAAGGAGTAACTAAAGGATCCTGGAAACAGAAACTACGCACCCAAAGCATGCAAACAGCACAATTCTTTTTAAACATATATGGGAGAATAAAGACAAAAGCCAAAATTGCACCAAAAATATGGTGGAAAATACGGAAACCAAAATCAGCCTGCAGCAATAAATAAATCCGAGAACTGTAAACTTTGTCTGGGGGAGAAATTGTTATAATCATCACCCCGGACCAACACAAATTACTAAACTCAGAACTTATCTCAAAATCCAAACACGAAACAAATGTTTACTATGTTACTTAAAATTCGAAAACTAAAAATGAATACTCTGTAAAATAACACCATGAAAAATGCAAATATATGTACTATATATAATGTATATATATATATATATATATATTATATTGGACTATGTATAATGTAGATAATGTAACATACTTTAGACAAAGGCAATACTTTAAATTAAAATACACAATCTTTCCTCTTATTCAATTTGACCCGCAGGAGCGGAGTAATTTTCGTGGGTCTTCGACAGCTTGGATAGTAATTTCAGAGAATTGATGATTATGTTGGACGTGGCGCGTCATTTGGACTTCGATGTTGTCAAAAGTCTTACACCTCTGGACTATGTTCGGGACAGTCACGAAATACAGACCCTTGCCAAGATTGACGCTTTGTAACGACAGTGGCAGAACAAATATTATGCCGGTGGAGTCAACACGGGTTTAATTGCAACAGGACTACATACATGAGTGCATCTATCAAACTTCTGTTTACGCCACGATAGGGTCATCTTGGAGATCGAAGGGAGTTTTGTAGTGCTCAGTAATTAAAACTGATATCTTCTTGCAAAGGATGATCATTTGCATATACAACGTAGAGCAGGTGAGCGTATTCGCCGATGACACATAGGCCTAAAGACTGACATCATTGCATGAGGTGTCATGAGTTAAAACTCTCACACACCTTTGCCTATTGCGAAATGAAGATTAAACAATGCCAAGTACAGCCAGGAAAGATGCCATTCCTTGAACAAGAAATCAAACTGTTGTTCAGTAGTATAATGCCCGACAGCATGATGTTGTTATACTCTGCTTCAAATTAGATCCCATATGGATTCACTCTATATGTCGGCCAGATGTGAAAGCTAAGAAAGCAAATATCAATAATAAAAAAGGAGTCGTCTGCGCAGGGACTCCAAGCATCACATCAAATATAAAATAGAATATAAAAGGAGCCAATTAAGAATGTTGCTGCCAAAGAAAAAACATGAGCTTATGAACCACCGCATTTGGTTTTAAACACACCACTCATAACGACTGAAACAGAATTGTTGTGAACGGGCAAGCTTCAACTAATCCGCCACCAGCAAGTTTTCAGCATCACCACTAATGACCTATATCAACCGACCCGACACACACATCAACTCCATACTCCGCCAACTCTACTCTTCATCCAAGTCGCTTCCCTTTCCCACAAAGATACATTCCGCTCACATCCTCTGTATCGGCAACACAAAGAATTTGATATTAACAAAACTTGTCTTCTTTTCCTTTCGCCACGCCAGCGGTATTTGTTTCCTTTGATCTCTTATGCCGAAAGTGTGTTTCATAAAAATGTTGCTCAACAAGCTCGATAACTTCCCTTGACGTCAAGATTGCTAGACTCATTCCCCATTAAACATGTATTAGACATGATGGGACAATATCGGATTCGTTTGCTTAACCAAACTACAATTCTTACTGTATTGTGTCAATTGGTAAAAGAGGTGTGAAATAACATATTGCAGGATTGTATGCTTGCAAGAGTTAAGACTTAGGTTAACAGGCAAAGATAATACACAATATATTTATATGGAATATGAGTACTTAATATTTCCCTTACTTAGGAACATGTGCATGCATTAATCTGTATATGTAATCAAATACTGTAAACCAGCTATAGTTTCTCTATGTTTAATCTTGAGTTGAATTAAATTCATATTCAGTGAGTTTACATTTTATTTATTTTCAATTATATATATATATATATATATATATATATATATATATATATATATATATATAAGGCTCAAAGACTAATATTCCATGGTTATAATTTATTACATTGGAATAGTACTCACGATGCAATTCATCAGACTTACGCACACACACACACACACACACACACACACATATATATATATATAGGGAGATTTTTATTATTTTAGCTGTTAGCAGGGAGACCTTTACCTTTGATTGTGTTAGATGCATTTTTAGAATATTTAGGCATTTTCAGCAGAGACGTTGGTGTAAAGGAATTTTATATCGAGACTGGCCATGAGTTTGTCAATCATGTTCATTTCCCTTAGTTTTTCAACTTAGTTACCTTTATATGAGATAGACTGATTATTCCAAGGAAAATGCGAGCATTTTCTATGGCTTTCGCCAGTTTGCGGTGGTGTTGGTTGGTAGACGCGCTCTCTGCTCCTGAAATAATCAGGTCCATCTCGTATAAAGAACTCAGGCAGCCTAGTTCTTATTGTCCCGGAGTTTGGCTCAAAGGCTATATAAATAAAAATTGTTGTACATTTGCTGTCTTTAGACAATAAAGCGTAAAACGAAAATAATGAAAAAGGTGGTTGTACTTTTGCTGTCTTTAGACAAGAAAACATAAACCAAAATAAAAACAATAACAACAAAACAGATTAGCAGACAATAAAAACATTCGCTGCATGATAGTATTATATTTTAATCATTCGAGATATAACAGGAATACAATAATTAGTCAGTGAACTGTATATATATATATGTATGAATAATATATTTTTAAGCGTATCTGTACCCGCGGATAATAGCATTTGTAGTTATATATTTGTTTCTTTTTTTGTAATTATACATGTTATTATTTAAGAGCAATATAAGTAAATCGATTGGTTGGTTTTGTTTCGTAGTAAGTAAAACGACCTTTAAAAATATAAAACAGAATTTTTTGGAATATTCTCAAGTCCCTTTATAAAAAAAGTATGTAAAACTTTTTCCTTTAATCTATTGTTGAAGAGCTATGTCACCAACGATATCGACGTTATCTAATGAAGCATCATTTTAAACATAATATGATGACTAATTATGATATTAGCAGCAATTTTGTTTTGCATTCAGCTTCATAATCCAAGGAAACATAAAATAATGAAATGTTCTAGAATAGTAATACGTTGTACAAATAAAACCTGTGATAAAGAGTTTTCAGTTTACACTTTCTTGGACAGAAAAATACAACTGTTTTGGTTTTTTTTTTTTTTTACATTAGTCTTCATTTCCTATTTGTATTGTGAAAGAAACAACTGAAGAGTCAATATTCTCATAAAGACAGGTGCTTTTTGATCGCAAAACTGTAACCCTAATTTTATAAAATGTATGTAAAATGTCTACCATAAGCATATTGTTTTGACATACCAGATCCTGTTTTATTGTATCTCCTCCTTTCAATGAATACAATCAATATAAAAAGCCATCAATATAGACAGACCAATTATTGAAACTAAAAAAAAAAAAATACTTTTGAAACTATCAGGAGAATCAAGGATGGTTATTTATTTGGTAATTTGATAAAATAAGAACAGTGGATACTAACAGTTTCAAGAATGAAAAAGAAAAAATTCAGATTATCAGGAAATAAGTTAATGGAGTAGAGTTTTCTGTAAAAATAAAAATAATGGAACAATATAAAATTTGGAGTGGGATGGTGTGTACTTAAATGCACCAGTTAATCTGTTTATTTTATTGTTGAAATCAAGAATAATTTCTTTTCAATATATTTGTTCCCAATAACTGGAAATTAAGTCATTTATCTATCAGACAGAAATACAGAAAAACCTCTCATCAACGGATTCATCGGGACCCCCTTCCCGATGAATCCGTTGATGAGAGGTCCGTTAAAGCCGTTTGTCCGTAGATGGAAGAAACTCTAATTTGTCATTGATAATTCTTAGGTTTGTTGTACGTTTCCTTTTTACGCTTTCCTTCTGCTTCGATGCCATGACGAGAGCAAAGTAATTAATATAGTAATAAAAATAACAAAAAAATAATAGATTTCTCACAGCTACTTATTCAGGCACCCATCTTTGTTTACAATTGAAAAGCGGTCATTTTGAGAACTAATATGACTCGTTCTACTAAGCCCCCAATTTTTGAAATACATCGCTGACGAATTGCAAATTTTCTCCTGTCGGTTTTTCTTTTATTTTGCCTGCAGATTTTGTCCGTTGCATCCGAAGTCCGTTGATGGGGGTCCGTAGTGTGTCGGTTGTATTATTTTATCCTTAAGAATATATTTTGTTTAATCTACATTATCCCCAGCATGTCATTATTAAAATATTTCTTTAGATTGACATTTAGTCTCAATATATATATATATATATATATATATATATATATATATATATATATCTTATATGTGTGTGTGTGTATATATATATATATGTGTGTATATATATATACATATATATATATATATGTACATACATATATATATGTATATATATATACATATATTAAAACATTTCTTTAGATATATGTATATATACACGAATCAAAAAAAATTATATGATGACTCAGTTTCAGAATTCAAGCGACACACATAGACAGGCACAAATAAACACACACACACGCATATATTAATAAATACGCACATTATCCCCATATATATATATATATATATATATATATATATATATATATTAATATATACTTAATATATCTGTTGTATTACATTAAACACTGTTTTATTAACACCAACACTATATATAATTTTATTTATATTTATTTCTGTTTCTCACATACACTTTTCTTTGCAATAAAACCAAATGATATAAAAAAAAATTTCAGGTGTGCATCGTCATTGGAATGAAGCCGAACATTTGTTTTATTCTGGAACATTTATTTTTATTTTGCTTTTATTTTTTTTTCTAAACGAACAGACACATTTTAACTTACAGTTTACTTGTGACAGTATTATTAAGCAATGAACTTTTCCCACAAAAAGTGAGGAGTGAAGGAATGTTTATTTTATATAATCACATGCGAGTCACCGTTAGGGCTTCAACACATTTTTTACTCCATTTCAATATAGTATACAGAACATGTTAAGTTAGCACGTGTACAAAACTAATCAACCTCATAACTTACTGACTGAACGCTATATGATAATTCTGCTTGTTTCTCTGTTAGTAAGTTAGCTAGCGCGTGAGTTATGTGCTGCGTTAGGTAAATAATGGACCATTCCGTTTTGAAGAGAAGGAAAAGAGGAAGAAAAAGATACGCTGTCAGTTTTAATTAGAAAAATAAATCATGCATAATAAGAAGAAGAGCGAAAGAAGGAACGCTTACTTTAATAACCAGAAGATTGTTTTTGAAGCAAAAAAAAAAAAATGCCATAATATTTAATTCATAAAATGACAATGAAATAAAATATTTATTAAATTAAATAAAAACTTACACCATACGCCCTAATAAATAATGAATAATTCCATTTTGATTGCGAGAGAAAACTAAAGAAAAACGTATACGTTGTTAGTTTTAGTGAGAAAAAAGCATGCCAGATAAGGTAAAAAAAGAGAAAATATAGAAGGCGATAACGCTATCAGTCACTTTACGTTTGCTTCAGTGAAAATAGAAAAAAGGAAGTAAAAGGAAAGAGAAAAGAACAGAAAAGAAAGAAATTGTTTGCCACGCGAAAATGGATATTTTCGTCTTTTATAATTTTATATACATCTTCTTCAGTATTATTCAAATTTCACTGGTAATTATCCGTCATTAATAAAATATACTTTAGATTGTGGTCAGGATATATAGAGAGGATTGAAAATAATCGGATATAAAATAATAAAAGGTTGTTAGGCTAAAATATTTAACAATACAAGAGTGGAATTTCCAAGGGAAAACGCAATGAACGTGTTCTGTCATAGTTGTTTCACTGTGTCGAGCAAAACAATTCGTCTATGCTTAGAATATTTCTGCCACATATGGTTCGGTGCTCCTGTGTTATTTAGAGATTCTTGATAAAATCCAAAGAAGAATCAGCAATATTATTGGTCTTGACTTCAGTTTCGGCTTCAGTCACTTTCCTACCGCCGTAAAGTTGTTTCCCTGTGCCTTTTCTATAAATACTGTCATAGTAATTGTTCGGATGAGATCTTCGCTATGGTACGTAGACTTTATGAATTTAAGCGCAGCACTAAATTGGCAACAAATTCTCATTAGTTTACAGTTGCATTGGCTCTAGGTTCTATGCTAACAATTGTGTAAATGAATATAACGGACTACATTGGGATTCGAACTCGGCTCATTCCGAGCCGATGTTCACAGCGCTTATCTTGCTGTATAAAACTGAATGCCTAATAAATAGTAGCTTGATAATTAGTAGGAGATCAGCGTTTAGGTATTGCCACGTTGTGGCGGTTTAATTACGACAGAGTAGTGAGTTCGATTCTTTCTAGGTGCCTCATACTTACGGCCTTCTGTCAAATCTAAGCTACGCTTAGTAAATCAGTATTTATTCATTACTCCGATCTCTTTTACACTCCCAACAAACAATTCTTGGAAGGCATAATATAGCTATTATTTTAAAGTCAATGTATTATTGAATTTGTCTGGCTGAGCCTTTCTTAATTCATTCGTTTTAATTCCTGGAACTTCTTCACCAGTTTCGTCTTTGAATATTTCTTTCCACGAAACTTCTTAACCCTATTTTTATTGTATTTCTCCTTCTTATTTTGGTTAGCCTTTCCATTCTTTGATTTTTTTTTCTTCACTTGTCTAACTAGCTTCTACTACCCACTCGACGCAGAACGTCTTGATTTTTTCTTCATCACTCTAATCAATCAAGTTTGGACGCACATTGATATAGTCAGCAGTCCTTTTTGTGCTTGTGTCCTGCAGCAGGTGGCAGTGATAGGAGCAGGAATAAATGGCAAAGGGAGAGTGTGAAAATGTTGCGATCTAGTTGAGGAAAAAAACAGCCTGTGAGTATTTGAAAAATAGCTACTTAGGGAGAAAAAGTCAGTAAACTATTGAATCTGAGAAAGTTTGCTGAAAGAAATGACGTATAAAGGCAAGAAATCCGGAATAGAAGAATGGAGAGAATGAAACGAAAAAAACATTTATGAAATAAAAAAAAGAAAAAAAAGAATGAAAACATTAGCGACTGATTTCGAGTTTGAAGGTCAATATTATTGATAAAATGAAAAGAAGGGAAAATAAAAAAAAATATGATTTATTCTGACTTATTCTATTTTTTAAAAGGAACAGTTAAATGAACCCAAACAGACATTTTGAGATGAAAGGTGAGAATTAAGAAGGTAAGCGACAGAAACAGAAAATAAAAAAGATGTTAATGTATAAAAAAAAAGAAATGAAAGAAATTGTAAAAGATTGAAGGAAAATATAAAGTGAAAAGATGTGAATAGAGATGAATTTCTAATATTCAGAAAGAATTTATTTTAGAAGTTTTCCTTTGCAAGTGGTTGGCGTTCAAGTTTAAGTAGAAGACCAGCATTTCGAATGTTGGTTTTCGCAGATAGATCAAACCTATTTGAAAGACAGGTGAAGTAAAATGTTTCCGTTTAATTTCTCTCTCATTTTGTCTTGTGCCAGACTTAGTAAGTATTCGCTTAGAAAGCCCAAGAAGAAATGAGACAGAAAAAAGATGGTAATAAAAATAGTAAATAAAAAAAGTCCATAAAGAGGAAAAAACGAAGAGTAAAAGGTAGAAGAGGAGGAAAAACTGTAGAATTTTAAAAAAAAGTCTAAAAGAAACGATGAAATGAAATCATCGACCGACCAATTGTATCTGACTAAATGCATCGAAAAGTCTCTGAAGTGTTTGACTATGTTGAAAGAAACTGAATCAGTGAATAAGGCAAGGAAACAAACACAGCCGCCGAACTGATTCGGTATTTTCAACTGCTTATGAGTATGAATAATCAGAATATATATATATATATATATATATATATATATATATATATATATATATATGAGATTTTGATGACTCCGGAAGATAGTGTGGAGGGTAGGGAGAAAATAGTAAAAGCGAGAAAGAAAAGTGTGTGTGTGTGTGTGTGTGTGTGTGTGTGAGAGAGAGAGAGAGAGAGAGAGAGAGAGAGAGAGAGAGTGGAGAACACAACATCACTGCATATAATGAATTTTTAAAAAAATATCTTCCGTTGGATTCGATAACAATAATTAAGTGAAAATATTTCCATATTCGTAAAAATATTTAAAACTTGTATATAAAGAGACAAATGAGAAAAGAAATAGATGTCTCTATTCAAAACAAGATTTTATTCAACGAACTAAACTGATATACTCGAATATTTTTTCTCACAAATGAAGATTTAGTAATCAACTCACTATCTTGTGAAATATCTGTTCAGGATGAATTCAAAACAAGTAGCAAATCTTTCATCTTCAGGATAGTTTCCTTATTTCACAATCCAAAAGGGATCAGATAACATTCATATCCAAATACTTTTAGTTTCCGGGCATAAATGTTATTCAAACATGGAAGTTGCTTTGCCATTCCAAACTCATTTACTAAATAACCATTAGCAAATACTGGAAGTAATTCTTTCTGTACAATAAAAATACACACAAATTTAGAAGGAGCAACATTCTAAATTTCTTCCAATAACATGATTTAAAATCTACCGTGTTTAATAATGACGTGTGTGGTTCATGAAAATTCTTGCCGGAGCAACCTTCATGTTACCCATGTTCATTTGCTGGTCGAAAATTGAGCAAATGAACAGATGACACTTTATCAGAATTCCGCGAGTCTGTCCACCATGTCAAATGTCCTCCGATTACAATACCGACCCTTTTTACAAATCTAACAATTGTGAAGTGATTTAGTGTTTATTTCTTTGACATTTTATTGTAAACTGTGTAATTATTTATGAGTCTTTCTTTATTAAATGTCAAATCTAAGTAAACTATTGGTGTCTATTTGTTACTTTTCTATATAAGCAAAACTGAAAAATAATCTGGTGATCATCTGGTGATCATCTACAAATATGCCGTAACTGCTGACATAACAGTTGTCGAGAATAATTATTGGAGCAAATTAAAAAAAGAACCTCCATTGTTTTTCTTCTAATAATAGAAATGTTACATTTTTGTTGTTAACAGTCAACTTATTTTATGAAAACACTTGAAGTCATTTAATTTTTTTCTTTCTTACAGACGCGTGTTGTTGGCAAGCAAATTAAATTGGTAAAATATCAAAATAAACAACAGAATATTTGGGAAATATTTGCATTTATGTGTGAATTTTCATTACTACATAAAAATTTGGATCAATAAGTCAGCAGCCCGACACGTATTTATTTGAAGAATTTGGAGCTGAAGTTTCACTGTATAACGATCGATTTATTTGATAAATATTCGCCACTCAATTAAGTGCATTGACAAAGGATGCGATTATGTTTAAAAAGAAATATCTGCTGTATAAAATAAATTAATTTTTCGCCCTTAGGCTGCAGATTTATTGATATATCTATATACACAGGTAGATTCGTATTCTAATATAAAAGAGCAAGATAACACGACCGAAATTACTTTCTGCAATTGGAAGAACAGATATGACAAAGAAGCTGAGTTACCATTTCAATTGCTTGCAAATTAATCATTTTAATGGAAAAATACTATTTCAATTCCGGCGACTGTATTTAAAGTACACTGGAATTTGAAAACATTTGTCCAGTTTTATTCTGATCGCATGGGAGTAATATCTATGGAGAGTTAAAAATTTTAAATTTCATTAGATCCATTATAATCTTATTCATAAATATTAATTTTATAATACTTACGTATAAAATTAAAATATATTTTTTTTATCTTTGATGCCATTCTTTCCGATTTAAACTTAAAAGTTTAAAAAACTTAAAATGAAAAAGCACTGTCAATTTCTTCCACTACCAAAATTATTTGCCGACTCCCGACAATGCGAGCTAGGGTATTGAATGTGATTCTCACTAGGCACTCTGCTGTTATGACTTTCTGCCTGAAAAACCCAAGCTTAATAAATAATAAGAAAAACAACTAAGCTTAGTAAATAAGTTACTGGTGGCGTCAAGGGTGGCAGTACCACCTTAGCCACAGAAACTGTGTTACCTTCCCTGGTTGGTGGCTGATGAGGGCAGGGTATCGCACTTACTTTCACAGGTTGAATGTAGAAAATTCTACATTTACAATCATACAGACATGCAAATGCTGATATACGTAAGTACTAAAGCATATACAGACATATATACATGCACAGCATGAAAACAAAATGTTTGTCCATCAAAATAAAAACGTTTCATGATGACAGAATAACCAACGCAACAAACTGTAATTTCTCTTCGTTTGTGTAGCTATGTCTTCGTTATTGAAGTCTCTTTTCCGAAAACTGTACTCATTGTTATTCACTCGTGAAAAATATGAAAGAGTAAAAAAAAAGCATTCATGTTAATATAATGGGATCGGAATAATAATATCCCGAGTGGAAATTCTTTCCAAAATTAATTACCGGAAATAGGGAAATAGGGAAACAATTGATAATATAACAAAACGTTCTTAATAAAGGAAATACAAAATCTTTTCAGATATTTGATGATTCATAGATGTGGAAAAGAAGCAAAATGAAGAAAAACGAGGAAAGTATTAAAGGACACGATTGAATTTTATTAATTTCAATATTTATATTCATAGATAAAATAATTTTATGGCGTATGGAGAATTTTGTCCTTGGCTACCTTATTCCTAACTGCATTGATATATATATATATATATATATATATGTGTGTGTGTGTGTGTGTGTGTGTGTGTAATATCTTTATAGATATAATAGGAATAAAGTATATATATATATATATATATATATATATATATATATATATATAACATTAAGACGAATTATATTTCTGTTGACTGATTGATGCTACTACTAGTTTCGTGTACATTACAATCCACAGATATTTTTAATTCCTTTTAATATTATTTTGTGTTCATCGAGCGCTGTTTTATTATTACTACAAGCACTCATTGTACGCTATATATATATATATATATATATATATATATATATATGCATAAAAATATATATATATATATATATATGTATATGTATATATATATATATATATATATATATATATATATATATATATATATATATATATTAGAAATTGACAAAGTCTGATAATTATTTTAAGACATTCTTAAAAATTTATAAAAAGAATGTATAAACATAAAATGTCTTATATATATATATATATATATATATATATATATATATATATACAAGTATATGATTGGTATATATGGAATTTTTCCTATACTTGTATGTTGATTGGTCCATCTAGCTTTTGCAACAACGTTTTCCCCTTGTGAAGGATTGTTAATTAATTTGAAACTTTTAAAACTATTTATTTTACATTCTTCATCATCACTTGATAAGACACCAAATGTCTATTTTTGTAGTGATTTTATAACATATTTATGTTATAAATTTTTAAAAAATAAATAACTATATATATATATAGATATAGATATAGATAGATAGATAGATAGATAGATAGATAGATAGATAGATAGATAGATAGATAGATAGATTTCATGCAGTGTACAGATAGTACCCGCTAATCTTAGGCAGAAATGTTGATCCATACATAAATAATCAAGTTATTTTTACATGTATTATATAATAAAAGAAATTGTAATAGTTTCTGAGTGAATTTGTATATAAGAGAAGGTTTTGACAAAATAGCTTGGCGCAACTATGAAGGTCTTCCAAAAGAAAAGCACATTGGATATTTAATCATTTTTGGGGTTATGCCATGGAGATTTCAGAAGTTTCAACACTATCTCTGTGCGTGTGGGTGCCTGTGTGTGCGCGCATGTACTGTCGAGTCAAACGTCATGGGATAAGTAGTGTAAAACCTCCGGTGGAGTGAACAAATTTTACAATTGGATGGAAGACCTTTGGAGAGATGCTGAGCCATGTCATCTTAATATCTCCAAAGATCGCTGATAATTGTTGGTGCAGTGGTAATAGATCTCTCTACCACTTCCCATAATGAAGAATTCGTCGGATGTTTCCAAAATGTTCTTTAAACCAATTCTGGGCAAATTGGTAACCGACACATGGTAGTGTTATGGTTGAATAACCCATAGTTGTTGAGGTACATAGAATCCATGAATGGGTTCAAATAGTCACGAAGCAGAGCAACGTAGCGGTCACTGTTCAATGACTTGTTTAGACGGACCAGCGGACCCAATCCATTATTGAATCATAACCAGCCTGCCTTGTTAACAACTGAGGTTTATAGTTTTTGATGGGGGCTGCACCACACAAATGCAAATATCCGTCTTCAAATTCATGAACGAGGAAAACTTAAAAAATCGAAAAGAAATGTATATTTTTAATATGAAAAACTTGGCATATAACTCTGCATTAGTCACCTCGGATTTCCGAAAATGGATAGTCTCATGGGGTGTTTACATAGCTCAATACAAAAAAAGTTATAGTGTTAACAATTATATAAAATATTGTCGTACTACTGAAAAAAAATAACATAACAGGTAATCTCTATTACAATATATATTAAATCAAAACTTTTCTCTGAAGATATAATTATTCATTGAAATGAAAATTATAATAAATTTGTTGCATAAACATATGTTGTAAATTGTAGATTAAACACACCAATACAATAATTGAGAAAGGTTTTATTCATTTAGAACGTTCGCTTTCTGACCATGAGACCCGGGTTCAAATCTCAACATGGTCGATTTGTTATTGATCGAGGTCGATTCCAGCGTGTGACACCTTTGGAAAGTGCCTGAAAATCATACAACAGGTTGACCCAAGCCTTGTGAGTGAAATTGTGTAGACAGCCACAAGTCATCGTGGCCGAGGGCTTCAGCGTACTCAAATTGTTGATCACGCTATCTCCCAGAAACTGTAACTAAGGTCTGCTCAGCATAGTTGCAGTATAAATCACACGTGGGCTCTGTGGGTGTTGAGCAAACACAAAATGTGCCTGAGCGAGCGTTTGCAATAGGGATTGGATAGCCTTCCTAGCAGACGCGTATCGTCGAATACGACTGGCCAGCTGTTATATATATATATATATATATATATATATATATATATATATATATAATAAATCATGAAAACCTACCTTCTTTAAAAGTTAAAAGTTTCAAGTTAAATGAAGAAGTTAAAGCGATGTCTGTCACACGACAACTGGGCCACACCGCGTGCTACACAACTGAGTCAAGAGAGTAGTGGGGGGGAGCAAGATAAACAAGTTGCCAACTAGGAATTACGATTACTTTAAAAATGTTGGAGTAACAAAACATCCCATGTGACTAACGCAAGGTTAAAACAAAGAGAGTTGATAATCTGCAAATTAAAATAAATCTTATAAAAGGAAAGCATCAGTCTGAAAAATCAAAAACAAAACTGGAACCTTGACATAATCGAACCAGAGTGTAACTAGTCATATCACGCGTCCAGGCGAGGCGATGTATTCTGTTTCGTGATGTCAAAAAGGCAATCCTGATGGTTTTTTCTACTCCAATATGCTATAGAAACTAAATAACACTAAATAACGCTAAACTATACCCACCATTTACACGTCGGTTATTAAATATAGATGTGATTTGTACCAGTATCGTTTATCTGTTAATATAACAGATAATTCTCACCAGAAACCGATGGTGATAATCATTAAGAAACAGTAGTCGGCCACTGCGCTGCCCACAGTACATACGCGGTACCATAGATCAAGGCATATCAAATGTCCCCACAATTTCAGAAATTAAATGTATTATCCATCTGGCACCCACAACCATGCCCCATTCGAACTTCCATAATTCACATCGACTTACCATGAGCATCATTGCCGGGGTTCACATTGACTCGCCAGTGTTAGCACAACTGATATAAGTTTAGATATTTCTATGACGTCAATATACGGTGGTGTCACCTATCATTATCTTTATATACTACCATCCCAGGACTTTTGGCACGTTAGTATATATATATATATATGCAGGTGTGTATACGTGTACGTGTACGCAAGCGTGCGTACGTGTTACACTAACATGTCCACATACAAATAGA
>CAHIKZ030005070.1:1482500-1537500 GCA_903632075.3 Acanthosepion pharaonis
TATGTATTTGAACAATTTATTTCCAGTTTTGATCAGGATGTACAACTCAAAATCATAAACTGAAAAATACAATAAAATAAATGAACCGACCTTATTTTATTTTAGAAAATTCCGAAAGTAGAAGAAACTTAGACTACAGAGCATAAAAATAGAATTTTCAACAAGTTTTCTTTTAGTAATTCTAAAAGCTTTATAATATACCTCCCATAGAAACAGATAAATAGGCCACTTTGCAACATGTGGTCAGTTAACTAGAAAATACCAGCTAGAAACCAAAACACTAACCCTGATACTAAAACTACATGGCAACTTTTCAATCTAATACGCATGTACTTTGTTTTCTTCTTTAAACTGTAATGATATTTAAAACTTATAGATTTTATTTTATGAAACAAATTGCTTCGAATATTTCATATAAAATTGTTTACTGTGAAAAGAATTTAACGCAGAATTTAACTTACGCATATTTTTACATAGAAAAACTATGTTTCAAATTTTATCATAATTATTGGAATTTTAGTTACTATAAAGTTGTAATTATGAATAAATGCTAATGCCGCTAAGGAAACTTTGAAAATTTTTTAAACGTAGCTTTGTATTTACACATGTCACGTTAAAAGATAAAAACAGTTCTAAAATAATGATTGAAATAAATACGGTCATATTAAAAATAACAGGAAAGAATTATAAATATTATATTTTTTTTGTTATTTTTTCTTGTTTTTTATTCGTTTTTATTGCAATCATTAAATTTTATACCGTTTTTTTTTTCAATTCTAAAATAGAAAAAGGCAAATAAATTGTAAATAAAACGAAATGTAATTATTATATTTCGATGCTAATGACATCACCGTTATAATATCTTCACATTTAAAATGTTCCAAAAGTATAGTTGATATAAATGTCGAAAAAGGGACTTGGCGTTGCTCGGGAAAAAAAATATAAGAAGCTAATTTTGAGGAAAATTCACAAATATATTTTCATTAAATTTTGAAATAATAATACATTATTAAAAAATACTGTTCACCATTTGGCGCCATTCTTTTTAATGGAGCATCATTTATTGATATTTTTAGAGGATTTTTGTGAACCATTTTATGATACACATATGCACAACACTGTATATTTGGAAGTTGATAGCACAACTTAGCAAAACGCCCAACTGATTTATTTCTATTTCAATGACAATGTTAACAAATGTAAGTACAAAGAGCAGTCATTTCATTCTTATTTTACACTACTGCCTCATTCCAACAGACAATACGTTGAAAGCCTATTACTACTCTATCGTTATTTCCATGGAAAATGTTCAGATGAGCTCCACTCATCTGAACAGTTCCACCAGTACAGACCTTTACGGCTAGGACACGCCATTCTACTTCTACAGAGATGAAGTACTCTCATTTTCTCAGTTTTCCAAATATAAGACTTTCCCACTAAGAAAGTTTTTCCCAATTAACTGCTACTTTGTGAAATAAAGTCTCACGTGAATGCTTCTTAACCGCTTCAAGTCAAGGGTCAAACGTAATTTAGTTTCTTTACTTGCTACTACTCCTCTTTCATTATCAAACACTACATTCAACACAGCCATTTTAACCCTAACCCTTTACGTTGAGTGGCTACAGGCCCTTGTACTGGGTGAATTCTAGTATAATAAAGAACCAGTGGCCTCGAAGATGAAATCTCATCTTATTCACTATATCAGTGTTGGGGATAAGAAGCATTTTTATTCTTCATTCTCGTGTGGCTATTGTCCATTTCTCCTGAAACACTTTTGCTGACTACAATGACCTCGGGAGTCAAATTCACATTCGATGTACGATTGTCCATGCAGAAAACTAGGTTACTGCGATTTTCAGTGTGGTCGTGATGTCCGAATATGCATAGCCACTCACACATCGGCATATAGCACCACTGATAAATGAAACGATAGCATAGAGAAATTATCACAAGGGAAAGAAGTATTTAACAATTATTAATTAATATGTTGTATTGGCGATAAACATTCCGGTGCTCTGTTAAAAAGAAGAAAAAGATTTGGTAATGGTTAAAAGTAAATGAATGAATAAAAAAATAAAAAAGAGGATTATAGATAAACTGTATAAAATGAGACTATTGAGAAATGCGTAAAAAATAGAGAATTAAAAAAAAATAACACAACTAAAATCATCATGTTTTATTGTTCTGAAAAAAAATTAACAGCCAACACCCACCCCCACCACCACCCCCACACCCAACTCGATCCCTACTATTTTTATCCTCTTCAATTATTCCAGATTTTTTTTTTTTTCAATAAAACCCAGACTGTCTTCTCGAAGATGAAGGACGGAGACTAGCAGCATAATAAAAAGCATCACCATGACCGTAAGCCATGGGAAACAGTTAAAACGAATCTCTTTAACTAGAGGAGGAGGAGGAGGAGGAAGAGGACAGAACTATCCCCGCACCAAAGCCAATAATTGGTGTGCTGATTCTTACCCTCTTAGATTTCACCTTTTTTATAAGTAAAAGTATATGAAGTATACTTCTTGTCAGGTAAAGACGTAGGCCTTGGCAAATAAGTGCTGGATCTAGATAGACATCTCAAGGAGGAAAAGGCGGAAAAGAGAGATAAATAGATATTAAAAGAGAAGATGAGAAAAAAAAAACATTTCCCTTCTTTTTCTTACCTTGCTTCTTACTATCTACTTCTCTCTCTTTTCCACTTTCTCTTCCTCTGACAGGATGGAATATCCAATGAAATATATACGAAGAAAATGACATTAAGAGAAAACAGAGAGAAATAAGCAGTGACAGTGTAAATAAAAGCGTGAGAAAAGATAGAAAAAGAATAACAGTGAGGAAGAGAAAAGAAATATGTAAAAATAAAGAGAAGGAGAAAAAAAAAAGAGAAGATAAGAAAGAGAGATAGTAACTATAAAATAGTTCATAGACTAAATTAATATATAAATGAAAAGAGAGAAGGAAAATAGTCATTTATATGGGAAAGTGTATGAAGCCCTTCTTTTATTTCTTCTTTTTTCTGTTATTTTTCTCTTCAAATATGTTTTTAGACACTTGAAGAGAAAAAAGAAAAGATAAATAGAAAGAGAAAGAAATAACGAAAGGGTGGAAAGTCACTGGGAGGCCAAAGTGATTGCTGAAAAGGCCTTCAATATTTACTCTTTACAGACAGATAAAGAATTTAAGAAGTGAGATTTGATAGATAGAAAGCTAGCTAGATGAGAGGGGCATCTCTAGCATATCACAGTTTCCAGATCTGCCGGTGGCGCCATTTTACGGCCGACAGTCGTGTCATATCTGACATCTTCTCTGACCTCCCCTTCTCTATACTTTCTCTCACGTCACATTCTTCCCTGTTTTCGGGCAGACGTCTAGTGTGGGCCAAAGTCATGACGAACTTTCCCATTGTTTCGGATTATCGTGTCAGCTTCGTATTCCCAACCGAAGCTTCGTATAATTCTATCCTCAATTCTATTTTTATTTAAATGGACAGGACTTGGTGTGGTCGAAACCCTTGGTTTGGTCTCACGACAATCTACTGTTTTCTTTGCCATGAAGGAAACAGCGGGTCGGGGAGCTTCAGTACTATTTCTCTCAACTGTAACATAATTAGGATTTCGGTGTCAGCCTGTATTTGAGACGAGTCAAGTATTTAGGGTTTAACGAGCAAAATTTCGACATATACGCGGGTGCGTGCTCTTTCTTTCTCTCTCTCTCTCTCTCTCTCTCACACACACACATACACTTACAAGTGTGAGTGTGAGTGTGTGTGTGTGTGTGTGTGTGTTTTCAGAAGAAAATGATATCGTTAAAATTTAAGTGATAAACTATAAAATTCTGAACATAATTTTTCTTTTTTTAAACTAAGATTTTAAATCATAAAATTTTATTTCATAAAATAAGGCAAATTAAAAAAATAAAACAGGATGAGTAAAAAAAGAATAACTGCAGATTTCGTCGCAAAAGATTCACGTTTAAATTCTAAAAGATTTCTTGATAAACAGAGCAACAATTTTTGCTAAACTTGTCATTAATCGGTTTGATTGGCAAATTTATAGACTAGTGAAATAATCAGGTTATGAGATCACATCTTGAGCTCTGTCAACTGGTTATCGTTTTTTGAGTAATATAATCACAAGTATTCATTTCTGTTGACAACAACGAGCAAAAATGTAGAAATCAAACGTGCACGCATCCAGAGAAAGAGGGTCAATTTTGTGACAAGAATCTGTGGAATTCGGCAATATTTTCAAACTATTTAAATATTTATCCTTTCTTGATTTCATACTTCAGTTGATTTTTTTCTTAAGAAGTTTGTAAACGTACTTTTCAGTTACTTTAGTGAAGACATACGCACCGACACACTACAATACTTGGCTTTAGTGTATATATAAATCGACGAATGGCTCGGATTAAATAGGTTATAAAGTTCATCATATTTTTTTTATTCAAACAGCTTAGCATTTTGCCATGGTTGGTCATTTTCGAGATATACTAACTTGAAGTAGGATTTAAAATTTTCCTTTTAACTGGTAAACACATGCAGACAGCACAAACACAATTGTAGTTCAAAGGAAGATACAAGAAAACGTGCGTATTCATTACTCTCGATAAAAAAATATAATGAAGCACATTGAAGATAATTACTCAGTAAAAATTCACGTCATACTCAATATTGAAATGTACCTGTGTCGGTGTTCAAGTCGTCTGAAGGTCGTGAGAGCGTGAAACTTGAGTTACAACTAGAGCCATCCTTTCATAGGCTTTAACGTTGGTAAGCGTTTTTTTTTTTTTTTTGCTCGGCGTAAGCAATCTGAGCTACGAACACTTTACCGAGTAAGTTTGCTTTTAGACTTTTTGTCTCTTTCTTTTTTCAATATTGTTTGTTTTATTCGAGTATTTATCTGGCTAAGAATTTTAGTTGTCTGTTGGTTCCACCAACGTTTTTTGCTTTTCTTTAATATATATATATATATATATATTCTTTTATATATTGTGTATTTAAGCAGTAATTCTTCATTTATACAAGTTTTATTAAAGACGACAGATTGTCGTACTGCCATTAAGCTTTTTATTTAATTTTTCTTGTGTCAGAACAAATGTTTTCTTTTCTGGACACAGAGTGTGTAGAAACTGTCCAAATGTCCTGTAATTCCAAACGCTTTCGGCTAAAATTTTAACCATTATCAAGAATTATTTTGGTTGTGTGTGAGTTTCTAGAGTTATAATGATGTTTTATTTTCTGGACACAGCACATTGTGGACGTGTTCGTAGTTAATATTATTGAGTCTTGGCTTTTTCTTTTTTATTGTTATTAAGGCTTCCATTATTTTTAATTTTTTTACATGTGGGTGAGGTAATTTTTTTCTACTAGTATATTTCGGATGGAGTCTGGTAAGTTTGTGTGCATGTTTAAATGTGTTCTAATAGAGCTGTGGTCGGATAGGTGGAACGTAAAGTGTTTGGATAGGCATGTAGTAGTGTGACCAATGTAATTATTTATAAATTCGGTTTGATCAAGATCAGTTCCTTAAAAGGCATTTGAACTCATAAATAATGTTCGTTCGTTGTGATTTTGATTTTGTTGGTGTGTTGGTATTTTTGAGGATAAGGTCAGCTGTTTAAATTTTTTGTAGTAGATAATTTCATTTTTTTGTTCGGGTCAATTGGGGTAGTGTATTTCTTTATGATATTTCTAAATGAAGATTCATCTTGTTTGTAGTTGATGTGCATTTAGTTTTTGTAGAAATATTTATGTTATTTTTGACTGTGTGTTCACTGTCATTGTTATTCACTTTGGGAAGAAATAGTTTAATTTAGTGGTTAGGGAAGCCATTGTTAATTGATATCTGTTTTGCATCATTGAGTTCTTTAAGGAAGAGTAGCCAAGAGGATGAATTCTGGTGAGTTCCTCATCAGCACTGAATAATATTAACTACGAACACGGAAATCTACGTTACGGTGATGGGAAAGTGACTGAACCCGAGATGCCAGGCGAGGACAAGTAACATGGCAGATTCTTATTTAAATTTTATCAATAATGTCTAAATATATAGCAGGAGCACTAGACCAGACGTGGCAGCAATATTCAAAGCAAGAACGAATGGTAGACTATTTTAATATGCAACATAGTGAACCAGCCTTTCTAGCCTCAAAACTTAGCAATTAATTCAATATAATCATTGCACTTCATGTCAGTGGAAAGCAGTAGTCTGAGAAGGCGCAATGATTGACTCTCTTGGAACTTAGTATCAGCCATGCTGATAATGGAAGGTAAAAAAGGACGATTAAAAGAGAACAGTTTCACTTTGGAGGACGTTAAAATTATATATATATATATATATATATATATATATATATATATATATATAATGTATAATGGGTATGACGATAAAACTACATCCAGCAGCAAGTCTACTCCTCGGGAGATTGGAGGATTTGAGGACCTTTTAATTGCTGTTGTTCCCAGGTTCGCCCTGACCCGGGGTGGTAGCACCTGATAGGGTCCCAGCTATGGGCAAATAGTGTCTACCAGGGCTGACCAAGCTCTTTAGTGTTATAGAACACGACTGGTCTAGGAGATGGAAAACTTTTACACAAAAAGCCTGAGGTATATTGTCTGCTTCGTCTGTGGCATTTATTTGCACCGACCGAGTGTATTAATAGTTCCGAAAAGTGTGGATGGTTCTGCACAAGCGTTCACCACTTTAATCAAATCACTTGTGTGGTTTTTCTGGCGGTTTACCTTGATTTGTTCATTCTAATTCACACAGTTCACTTGCAAGGTTCACTGGCAAGAGAGTGAAGGTGACGGGGTCAGGTAAAGGCTATTATTGGAAGGTTCTAGCTGGAACTCTACACAGTGACAGACCAATGAGTGATCAACGTTCTTTCACAAACCCATGAGCAATTGTGATGTCCGTGACCTCCATCGGTGACAAAGCAGCCCTATTGAGGATTTAGCCCTAAACATTGCTTGCTCACACAGAGTTGGCAGCCCGTTGCAGCTGTCTGGTTATCCAATAAAGCAGTCGAAACAGCAAGAAAGATCAAAAGAAATATAAGAGGAATTTTCATTTTGGATCCTGGAATGTTCACACTCTCCAGGACAATGATTCTGCGTAAAACAGCTCTTATTTCTCTCGAGTTGAAGAAATATAACATCGACATAGCGGCCATTAGTGAAACACGTCTGGCTGGTAATTCTCAGCTTAGGGAAGAAAAAGGTGGATACGTTATTTTATGGGCTGGCAAGACTGAGAAAGAGCCACGCCAGTCTGGTGCTGGCTTTACCATCAAGTCAGTCCTTGCTAGCTCACTGCCTTCCTTACCTAAAGGTATATCAGATCGCATAATGGCATTAACCCTCAATTTGGAGATCAACACCCGTGTGACGATGGTTAGCTGCTACGCGCCAACCTTAGGTAGTTCAGATCAAGAAAAAGATGATTTTTACAATCTCCTTCGGGATGTCATCTCCAAAGTCCAACATAAGGATAAATTAATCCTTACACGTGATTTCAATGCTCATGTTGTCAATGATTATCATTCTTGGAAGGGCGCTTTAGGTCACCATGGTATTGGTCATGTGAATTCCAATGGATTACGCCTTCTCGCTGTCTTCAAGGAATTTGACCTTAGTATTACTAATACCTTCTACCAGCAACCCAGCTGTCGTATGACCACGTGAATGCATCGTCGTTCGAAAGACTGGCATCAGATCGACTACGTCATTAAAATATAGAGAAATTTCCTATCTCTATCTACAACAGCAAGAAAAGACTTAATTTACAAACCAGTCTGATCGATGCAGCAAAAGTATGAATATAGGCATGTCTGATTGCTGCCATATAGATCTGGTGCTCTTGTTATTTATCTTGAACTATTTGATAAAATACAAATAAGAATCATCAATATTATTGATCTTCATCTGACGTCTTGGCTTCAGTCACTTTCCCATCGCCGTGAAGTTGCCTCCCTGTGCCTTTTCTATAAATACTTTCACGGTATTTCTTCGGATGAACTCTTCGCTGTGGTACGTAGATTTATTGAATTTAAGTGCAGTACTAGACTGGCATCGAGAACTCATCCGTAAATTCTATGCTAACAGTTTCTTTTCTTGCACTTCTCGCTCGTGGAATTCCCATATGTCTCCATTCTTTCCAGCCAACTTTAATCAGCAAAAATTTAAATGCAATGTCATTTCGCTATCTACTGTCATTCTGATTGCTTTTTTTTTGTTCTCGCTCATTAGTAATGTTTTTGTTTCTAATTCATCTACACCCACTAACCCTTTGTGCATTAGTGGCTTTACTGCCTTGCATGAGGTGAACTTGATTAAAAAAGTCAAAATTCACTTACCCAGTCATATTAAACTCGTCTACAACAAATTAAAGAATCACACCAACCTAAGAAAAAAAAATCTATAAGCGTAAAACTTTTTCCTATGAAGATGTTAACACGAAAAGAGGCTGTAAGGCAAGAAATAAAATATCATTTCTCCTCATGAAATATAATTCCACCAAACGACCGGTGGTTGGTGTTATATTAATAAAACAATAGAAAAGGATGAATACTTGGACAATACAAGGAAATATGAAATTAAAAGCACTTGATTTGATTTAATTTTGGTGGTTCCAATGAACATCGTCCAATCTGAAGTTTCGACCAGAAATTTGTGTTCTTTTAAACTTTTTAAATCGGTCACTTCAACGAAAATAATAGAATATGGAGGAAAAAAATACTGGATAAGTATATTTTACTATTTCACGATGAGGTTACAGTACATTTATAAACAGTTTTTTTTATTTAATTCAGTAGACTTCTCTTACCTGTCAAAGTGATGGGATTGCAGTGGCTTATTTTTTTTCCGTTTCTAGAGATTGATATTTTGTCGAACGTATCAAATTCAGATTCCATGGTGAGTAAAATAGTTTTCAGAAAAAAATTCCATACGTAACAGTTTCCTTCTAACAGGTCTGAAATGGAAGATGTGTGACGGTTTCATGCTAACATAGCATCAACCAATTTGGTTTAGTTTTCTTTATTTTACCGCATCGTCGGTTATTTAATGCCAGCAAAATTTTTTTTATTGCTGGTAATATTTCTAAGTTTTAATGCCAGCAATACATTTTTGAAAAAACAAAAATGTATTGCTGGTATTAAAACCTATTTTTATACTTTCATAATGTTTAGCCCCCAGTTTGAGGGTTAACTATTTTCCCATAGCTGGGACACTAACAGGTGCTACCACCCCGGAGTCAGGGTGGCTCTGGGAACACCAGCAACTAAGAGGTGGTTTCACGCACCTCAAAATCTTCCTTTGCTGTTGGATGTAGTTTATCGTCTTACCCAGGACGCGCATTAAAAAGAAGGATGACATAGACAACTAGTCCGTATAAATGTATAGTTTCTTGTTTTAATTTAGCTAGATGAGATGTTTTACTTGCCGCATGTTGGTTGGTTTGAAAAGTGACAAAAGCAGGCGTTTCAGAAGCATGGCGCAAGTGCTGTTAATTAAAATAGTTAATTGGAAAGTGAAAAGAAAACAATTGAATGAGAATACAAATGGAGGAACCGGGCGTGATTTATAGAAGGGGAATTTCATGAAGTCTTAGGGCAAGAATCGACGACAGAATAAAATAGACTCCAGAGAAAAGGAGGAATGCATAGAGTTGAAAAGATATCGAAAATCAAAACAAGAGAAACGATGAAATTAGCCTGAAGTGTATATCTTATTTTAGAGCTCGGATCAGGCATTATCCTCTAATATGTAAACTGATACAGAAAGAATAGATAGTAAGAAACTGTTTGGAATATGTGCTTGATCAGAAATGTTGACCTAACAATGTTTGAATTTTTTCATCTAGAACAGTGAATGTCCATAATCAGTTCATTTATTTTCTATTTTATCTCAAGTCATAGCTAAGTATTCACATATACATCTTATTAGAAAACGAGATGGTCTTTTGCCAAGTTTCCCTGAAAGATTCACTACAATTCAAACATTCCTTGTTTTCATAATCATCTGTAAATAATTAATGAAAATTGTTCATGAAAGCATTTAATATTTTTTGGTGACTAAGGTAAGAATGTAATATTTGAAAAATAACAAGTAGTTTGATGACTGTGCATAGTAGAAAATTATAAGAATTGGCGCTATAACAAATTTACACAAATTTATTTTCCTTTAGAGAAATTCTATTAAGCTATTTAAGTAGATAATGTCTAGTAAAAACATTAGTCGAACTAATTCTCTTCGAAAAGTGTATGAATCAAGTCTTGTGTATGTTTGTTTTTTTACACCTGTTTCATATTAATTTTACTTGTTACTTGCAAATTCTGCAAACTATCTTGTATAAATATCCACATCAATATACAAGACGATAATAGAATTGTTGATGCTGCTTATTGATGATTGATACTTGTTTAATTTCCGGCTCTTAACCGTAAAACAAATCATCAATCATCACAAACTACAGGCAATTTCAATCTTATTTCCTCAAATCGTGGCACACATTTAAAGGATAGTTTTATTTTTTAATCCTCTTTGGAAAGGAATTTAATTTTTAAATCTTTGTTACCATTCGCCGACATGAACTCCAAGACAAACGAATTAACTCCGATGATGACATTTAATGATTGCGTCGTAAATTTATTCCGGAATTTTGCCATTTCGTGGAAACTTGGTTAGTGCTTGTAAACTTGTGTGCTTGTAAATCTGCTGGTAAACACCAGAAAAAAGTCACAAGAAAGAAATCAGTCAACTCATGTAGAAGACTGACTGGGAATAGCATCGACGCTTGCCATATAGCAGTGCAGTGTGCAACTTCATTCAATTCACTCAACACAATAGAAATCCGTCTTTTTTAACCTCTGTTATAAAGTCATATGAATTTGTATCTATTCGATTGAGTGTATACGAACACCCACGCACAAGAGCGCACGCGCACATACACACGCACACACATACACATACACAAGTGTGCGTGCGTGCACAAACACATATATATGTATGATGAATAAATGGTGCGAAATATCCAAGACGGTATATAAAAATGGAATATGTGGAAATGAGTTTGATGCTGGACTTTTTTAAAGTGTTAACGTTTCTCTTCTTTTCGTATCTTAACATCCTTTTCAGAACATTTTTTGTATCCTAATTTCGTTTTCAAAACATTTTCAAAACCTTTCCTTACTATTTTCATTTGTATTTTTAAAATGCTGACGTAAGGTAGATGAGATGTTTTACTTGCTACATGTTAATTGAAAGTTGAAACATTAACACTTATATTAAAAGAAAAAACCCATCATCAAACAGTTTTTTAGATATTTCATTTACACACACACACACACACACACACACACACACACACACACACACACATGGGAATAGCATCGACGCTTGCCATATAGCAGTGCAGTGTGCAACTCCATTCAATTCATTCAACACAATAGAAATACGTCTTTTTTAACCTCTGTTATAAAGTCATATTTAGCAGTATCTAAACCTTTTCGTACCCTCAGTACATTTTTATAATTAAAAGATCTGTGATAGCTACATGTCCGTCGATGAACAACCACCTTATAGAAATGGTTAACGAGCTAGTTTCAAAAACCATTGAGTTCAAAATTTACAGGGATTTTACATTCTCTTCGGCTGTATATTTTACTTCAAATAACTCTGCAAGCGCGCATACACCCACACGCACTCACACCTGCATGCACACACGTGTGTGTGCGTGTGCGCGTGTGCGTGTGCGTGTGTGTGCAGTCATTCGAATCTATTAAAATGTCCATGCATATATTTATGTTAGCGTTTTCTTTCTAAATGCGTTTCTTTCTTATTTTGCTTACCGATCGCTGCCTTTCTCCCCATTCTCATATCAGTGTGTGTGTGTGGGTAGGTTTGTATTTGCATACGCGACGTGCACATATCTTTGATACTGCTTATACCTACTTCAGTTTCTTTGTTTAACCTATCCTTCACAAAGTAATCATTCTTTGCTTGGTTTATTCAAAAGTCCCATTACGTCACCTTGAACGCTCCCAAATTTTCGCATTATGGACGGATCGTTTCGGACAATTCGCTCTTTATTCACTGTTTAAATAGAATATTTGAACCTTTAAGAAAATGGCGACAGGAAACTCATGCGCTTGCGCATCTGTTGTTCAGAGCTCTTCCATTTTTTAATACTTTATTGTACAAGTAATAAAACAAAGCTACATACATACTATATTTGATAGGATGTGGCGTAGAGAAATTGGCAGTTGTTTATTTTTATTTTTTTTTTGAGATGAAATGACTCAACTAGGTAGCATTCAAATTTTAAAATTATTTTTCCGTTTCATTTCATTACGACTTTGTCGTAAAGCCGTTCGATTTGTATCAATCTCTTTCTCTTTCATTCTATCATACATATATGTGAATGTGGAACAAGAGTGAAATTAGTAAAACGGTCGATCGATGGACATTAATTATAAATATAACAGGAAAATTTCCGAGTCTAACTAGATTTTTTATTAATAATTAATTTAAATTTGAGAAAATGAAAAGCACTGAAATCATTTGCTTGTTTTTCTTGAGAAAAGTCTTGAGTTCCCATGTTCACAAGGATTTACATATCTTATGTTCCCAGCATCAAATGTAATAACATTTAATTTACCTTTTGAATAATATAAATCGTAAAAACTTCACAAAGTCACTTTATGGTCAGATATTTTTTCAAAGAATTTAGTATTTTGAACTGATATTTTCAGAAAAAGTTCAATATAACGAGCTTCGTCCTTTAAAAAACAATGATGTAACAAGTCAGTCAATTTCAATTATTTTTCAAACGCTTTTCCATTTTTTATAAGAACGAAACGCGTTACATAGCATTATTTCCATAATCTTCAAAGATAAACCTTTATCGGCGAAAGAAAATAAGACAAACACTACAAATAAAAAAAGAGAAATTTTGTTATTTTAATTGTACATAAGTAAATATGTCGTTAGAAAGCTAAAGATATACAGAGACACATACACGAGGAAACACTAAAAATCATTGTGTGGTTGGTGTGAACACTGATTCATATTATTATTCAGTTTAAACGACATTTCCATTGTCTTTCAGCGTATGTATTTCAAAAGTTAAATTGTTATATCTCATTATTTAAACTATTTTATTCATTCTGGATTTTAAACTGACAACATTTCGACCGTTATACAGACAGGTTTTTGTTGAAGTTGGTAACATTGTCGAAGCCGAACTCTATATTCTGTTGTAGACTGTTTTTATTCTATTTTCTATGCTTAGGAAATTTCATATAAGTTAATACTTACTAATCTGATCTGCTTTTGTGTCTATTTCTTTCACTGAACCAGATGACGTGAGTTTTTTTTTTTTTTTTTTTCACTCAGGAATTGAATTCATAACTGTCAAACTCCAATTTTAACCAAAGATTTAATCACCTCGGCAATGTGTCGCTTAAACAATTCAGTATTGTCATTTTTTAAGACCGACCCGAAACATTTTAAATGATAAGATATTCAGCTAATCCCTAACCTCTATTAAAAACAAACAACCTCCATGCGGGTAGAAAATGAGCTAAGGAAGTAGAAGTTTTCTTACCTTTCACCTTTATGGCGAGATACGATCCAAAGAGAACTAGAATTCCTACCAAGATTTATTATCAGCAGATATAATCTTAGCATATGGCGCACTATGTTGATGTTAGGCCCAGAAAGAAAACTGAAATAACTTTGACAAATTAGTAAAGGAAAGCAAGAAGAAATTAACTATATATGAAAAAAGAATATATGGTTGTCAGCAAAAAGGCAACCAAAAGCAATATAAAGGGGACGTCAAAATCAAGCAGGTAGAGAAATTTATCTTGATTGGTAATAACAGGTGATGAAATATATGACATAACTATGAATGCATACAGAAATAGCAAAAGGTGTCTTTCAGAAACGAAGTAAAGTATTAAGGGATATGAAAATGTCATTAGAAACAAAGAAAAGTGCTGAACTCTTATGTAATATATAATTTCCTACATGGTAATGAATGCCGGAGAATTTCTTCACAGAAGAAGAGATTACTTCAAGCAACTGGTTCTAGAGAATAATGCTAAGAATAAAAATAGGTAGAACATGTAAGCAATGAATAAGTTTTAAATAAAATAGAAAAAAAAGGAAACATATATTTACATTCAGCAATAAATGAAATAAGGATTAGAAAATTTAACACTCACGGGACATTAATGAAGGGAAGAGAATCGCGGGGGGGGGGAAGCAGCGAGCAAACGACTTAACGAGTTTGTGTACATGGTTGGCAGGGCGAGGACAAAGAGTAATGGCAAAGGGTTAAACGTTACTTAGAGTAGCAAAAGATATGAAGTTGTGGAGAGCCATTATCACCAACATCCTGAAAGGATATGACATATAAAAGACGGAGAAATATGAGTTAACATTTCAAAGAATTTACTTCTTTACAGATTATAACAATATATTAAAAAAAATGTATTCAATGTCTATATATAAATGAAGTAAACTATTGCAACCAGCGAATGCAAATTTCTAGATGATTGAAATAGCTGTAGGTCATTTTGGAACATTCTAAATAGTACTTAACGTTTTGGAGGATGGTACAGCGAATCAACTAACCTCTGACCATCGTTGCAGTAGCAACTATAATGATGGAAAGTGAGGATTATTCTATTAACCTCAGAGATACCATAGTCATCCTAAAGTTTATAGAACCACTAGTAAAAAAAATCAAAATCTTTGCAACGTGCGATAGTTTGCAAGTAGAAGGAACATGGCTGAACATTGCTATCTCTAGAAAGATTTCCAGTCGTGATACAGGCAGGACTAGAAGAATGGTATAGCTGTCAGTAACACACTCCGCCAGCCCAGCATGCCTTTCGATCTTGGAGAGAATGAAAAATACCGTTTCTTAAGAAATCATACATGGAGGTGCATTTGAATTTTGCCAAGGAGTATTTATGTAAGACAAATACCTTCTGGCATAATATGCTTTTGATTGACTAATATAGTTATTTGGTATTGATTCATAGCATCAAGTTTCAAAGAAGAAGAATGAAGAATTTAATCCAAAGAACATCGATCCAACTGTGAAACAAAATAACAGCAGGCTATTGCGCTGTTTTTCATCCGCTGCTCTGTGTTTAACATGACTTCACGTAATTGAAAGAAGAACCATGTAAAGAGATATATGAAAGAAAGACCCTCTTTATATCAATTAAATGAAATTCAGTTGGATGATTCAGCAGGGTAACAATCCAAACATTGGTTTGAAAATAAAATCAGTCTATTGAAGTAGCCCAATCAGTCTCCTTACCTGAACTCAATTGAAAATTTGTGTTCATGTTCGTCAGTCTCATGACTTTAACGAACTGAAGAAGATCTGCCCTGAAGTGTGTCTCAAAATACCAACGGAAGAGCATTTGAAATTAATGGTTACTTATCGGAAGTAACTGGAAGCTATCGTTGCGCAAAAACGCTATTCCACAAATTTAGCCTCAATCTGGTTCTGATTTTTACCTATTATTCAACAGGTTTTGCTTTATTTTTTTAATATATATATAATTTTATATAAATTTATTTGTTGAAAATCACACTTACCGCTGTAAAGATGAAACCTTTATGTGATGTAATTTTGAGGTAAATCTTTGTTATATGTGAGGTAAATAATGCAATTGGTTTTTGCGGTATGTATTAAATGCCACTATTTTTCCCACTGCATTGTCAGTGAGCATATAAGATAAAAGAAGGATGCATTAGTAAAACACAACTATTTTATTTTGCTTTTAAGGATATTATTTATTAATATATAACAGTTCAACGGATATAATTGCATGTGGATATATGTAAGAATATTATTAATCATCCTTATAAAGAAATGCGAACTTTATGAATTATTACTGTCTTTCTAAAAATGCTCTATTGATATTCTTAAACGTATTCAGTTTTAAAATAATTACATTTTTATGGCTGTAGCTTACTATCTTATGCATAGACCACACAAAAATATAGAATCTTTATTCAACGTCAATTTTCTTAACACGGGTATCATTAATCGTCTTAATGTGCTATTTTTTTGGAAACAAATGAAATTTGCAACTTTACTTTTGGTAATATGAGAACGAATGAGTCCTTACATAATTGTATGTCTTATATACATCTCCATGTTTTAAGATAATTCACACTCATTTAAATTCTTGAAATATTAACACATTTATATACATACTAGTTTACTGTTGATGTAAAACTATGACGGTATATTTTATTGAGTACTCACTATTACTAGAAAAGTTTTTTATATATATATAAGTATATAGTAAATATAAGACAATTTGAAAATACTTTTAATTCGGCATGTTTTGCTGATGAATCAGTGCGATGAGAAAAATAGGATTTTATTTTCTGCTGAAACATGTTAGAATAGAAGTTTTTCAAATATATACACATTCATATATGTTAGTGCATTCGTTCCTTACTCAGTGCCTAACTGTTCTGGCCTTGTACCAAACTAGGTTAAATAAGTCATTGAAACTCACGTATGTAAACATTTTTTCCGGAAGCAGACTACAATCCTTGGCAGTTATCACCAACAATAACAATGGCTAACATTCCTAACCCTCCCACTGCATCCGCAAAAAAAAAAAGGATTAAAAAAAATAAAGAAAGAAAATCATCAAAGTAAACGAACGTGTCCTTTACTTAATAACAGACCAGCGAAGGCTATCCGGTAGTCTTATTTGCATGGCATTGTTTTCGGGTGACACCGGCCCGTCTAAGTGCTCTTTAAATTAGGTTCCCTGCACCCGGTGTTGGCCAATAACAGGTAATTAGAGGCCGAAGGTCCCAGGTGTAATATTCTAGTGCACCTAGTCAGGATGTGGGTGGACATTTAAATACCCAGGCGACAGACCACTACGACGACGACGATGATGACGACTTTTTATGCTTTAACGCCTTCTGTTAATTCAACAAATACTTACGTATGTCTAATCCGACGACGTTCTGTCTTTCACTCTTTGTTTGATATCCTTTTTATTTTTACTTTATTTCTATTTGACTTACTTTCGATAATTTTCTTTCTTTCTCTCTTTCTCTTTCTTTCTCTCTTTCTCTTTCTTTCTTTCTTTCTTTTTTTATTTCGTTGCAGTTAGTTTTTATTTTTCTCTCGAGTGACGAGCAAGGCTATTTAGGAAAAAGTAATAAATTAGTATTGCATAATACCAAGTGTATGACTCAAGGTCTGCGACTATTATGAAGCTTTTTCGTAGGAAATGCATTGACACATGGATATAGGAAACTAACAATTCATGTAACACATTCAGAAAGGAGAAATAAAGATAGATAAGTTTTATATCTTTTCATTTTATTATTATCATTTTTAACAGTGGAATTCCTTGAAAGCTGTTGTTAGAGAAGACAACCAATTTTCCTCCATCCACTATTATACTCGGGATAACATTTATTTTCTCTTCCTCCTGATACCATTTATTGCATTGTTCTTTTCTTTACAAATACTCTGTATTTTCTTTCGGGTGGAAATCCACTAGGTTTCTGTTTTTGTTCTTTTTTTATAACTTCCTCCTGGATATCTTGTTTTTTTCACTTTTGAATCTCGTTACTGTTGTACATTTTATTATGTATTCATTTTCGACTTTGTTGAATATATATATATATATATATATATATATATATATATATATATATATATATATAACATGTATGTGTGTGTGTCTTTTAATCGGACAGCATTTGTTATTACTATAAACGTTATAATGGTAAAGCACACTTCATGGTTAAATACGCATGATTTGAAAGTGGTTCTCCATATTAAAAAGGCAATACAGCTTCAATTCCTTTCGGCGGGCACATATTTCTTTAATAAAACTTTCGACATCTAGAGCGGTAGACATCTTTTCGCTATTTAAAAACAGGGATGTCTACTCAAACATGCGTACCAACTAAATATAACATTTATAGTAATAACACACGCAGACACACATATAGGGGAAAGAAAGAAAGAGAGAGAGAGAAATACGGCTAAATATTTCTGTAAGTAGATTTGTACAAATACATATATCTGTAGGATAAAAATTCAATTGATAGCTCTATCCAGTATAACACCTGATATGTTCCCTGAAAACAAAGCATAAAATATGAACTCAGTAAAATCAAACTGTGTATTCAACTCATACGATTTCGTTACAGATGAAGAAGAGACTTCGGGCAACAGAGATTGTGTCTCTACAGAAAAATGTTGAGAATATTATGGACGGAACATGCATAAGTAACGATTTAGTTTTAAAGAAATAAATAAAAAAATACAAATCAGAAAAAGACATTTGAAATTTCTGACGCACATCACGAGAAAAGAGATTTTGGAGAATTTGATACCGAAAGACATTAAAGAGAAGAGAGTCAGAGGAAAACATCAAGTAACTATCTAAAGAGCCTATGTAAATGAATAACAACATGGAGTAGGGTGGATAGTAAAAGACAAATGATAGGAAAATGTGGAGAGCCATAAATGAGGAACACACCAGCAAAACCAATTTGATGTCGCCATTACTACTTTTTTTTAACTATTGTTCACCCAATAGATGCCATCCGTTACTGAATGGTCATATTGTAAAGGTATTTAGGGAGGGAGCAGGATTGCATACTACGAGGATATTTAGGATATATAACGGCTGATTCTGGGATTGAAGTTTATATTGTAATGGTCAGAGAAGTATCACATCGGGAGTTCAATTCCAATTTCAACAGTTATGGCGAAGAAACTACCTGAATGGAACTTCCTCCTTCCCAATGGAATATTAAGGGAATGTGGATGAATCAACTCGTGATATGGCGGGTTCGAACTGGGAATGTCTGAGCTGGTGGAAACAACGAATGTAGTTCGTTTGTAGAAAGTAGTTGAATGGAGGAGAAAAATACATCAACTCACAAAGCCACGCAAACGTTTTTGAATTCGGTCGTGGCTAAAGTGTGAGGATTGGGCACTTTCAGTGCTGATATTGCAGCAACACTCTATTTTTGGTCTCTTGTAGAGACAGAGCATAGGAAGAGGAGGAGTCAAGTAGATTTTGGAACGGAAGAGGGAGAGGACCATTTTTCAAGCGACGTAATATGAGTTCCACTTGTCTGGTGTGACGTTAAGGCAAGAAGCTGCCTTGAGACTACAACCATTCATCATGACGTGAAAACTCAGGATCTACTCTTTGATGCTAAAACGTTACTTGTTTGATTTGGGAATTATTGAATGTTACAAGTCAGTTTCTCTACTGTTGAGCTGTGCAATTAAGGTCAGAGGTGATTTTTGGTGGTGCTCCCATAAATCGTGGTATTATCTCCATATACAAGCTATTCAATATTTATCGTTACACTCAAATTAACTTTAATTTAATTTTAAAAACCTACATTTCAGACATTAGATTTGGAAATGGCTAAAAATTTAAATAAAAGAATCACCATTTTATAAATGTACTCCCCGAAGGTTATTGCCAAATCAGTAAAAGTGAACAGAATGCTAATTTGGTGGACCATCAAAAGATTCAAAGTCTGGGGAAGTGAAGTACAAGCAAGGAGAACGTTGTTTCGAACTTCAGAGATCGTCAAATCCACCCGGGAGAAGTTGAGGTCTCTAAGTAATCTTGCGAATTCTTCATAAAGATCTTCTTCATAAAGATTTTAAGACGTCTCCTTATAAACACAAAAAAAAACACATTTGAAAGATCTGTGGAGAAACAACAAGCCAGATGCCAAGTCGTCCTCGAGTGCATTCGGGCAGTCACGCTCCCGTACCTTGTTTTCAGTGATGAGAAGAAATTTGACGTTCAACAGTCAGAGCGATTGGATTTGGTCTCGAACTAGAGAGAGTGAGTCTTGGACAGTTACTCGAAGACAACGAGTGACATCTGTGATAGTGTGGGCTCATATGACTGCGACAGGAAAAATTCATCTGTTTTTTTTGGAACATGGAGTTAAACTCAACCGAGAAAATTATGTGAAGGGCATTCTTGAGTCATCACCTTTCTCTTGGGCTAAAAAACATTTAAAAACGATTCAAAAACCTCTCATGGAGTCAAAACAAATCAAAAGTGGCTAGCAACCCATGTTTCTCACTTCATCTCGAAGACACTTCATCATCGGAATTCTCTTGACTACATCATTTGAGGTATCTTAGAAAACAAAGTTTTTGTTATACCCCATCACAGTTTGAAGTCTCTGAAGACAAAATTCTTGAAGAAATGGGACAAAATCTCCCCAACGTTTTATTCTTGCCTCATGTGAGTCATTCACCAAGCAACTTGTCAACAACGCAGAAAAATGGGGACATATTGAATAGATAGTGTATCAAATAAGTTTATGGTCATTTAGTTTTTGTTTCCACTTTGTCTAATATTTATAAATGGTTTATAAATGGCTTTGCTTAAAAAAAGACGGTCAAAACTTTGTAACGCTAATTATTGAACACCCTGTATATTTAGTACTGATTTGAGAATGTTCTTAGGCCGATCGTTAATACATAGCAGAAATTGTATAGGACCAAGGAGGGAGCCTTGATGAATACCTACATTGATCTCACAGGTCATTTAAAACTACCTTCATGTACCTACCACAAGAGGAAGTTCTTGATAATCTAGGAGACTCTCTGAAATGCTGGGTAGTTTGTGTAACAACCTCCATGACACCGTGAATTATTTTCTGTAGTGAACCTAAAAAATATGTTGACACTTTTTCGTCATCTAGTATTGCAAAGCAATAAAACTTAATTCCTGAGAAACAATTATAAACTACAGGATTTTTGATACAGAGAAATTATATAATCAAACGTTTATTCAAAACATTAAAGATGGCGTCAGAAACGCAGCTTCGCTAAACATAAAAAATAAACAATTATATTTATATGAAAATTGAACTCTGTAGCTAAGAAATTCTTGGAGGATTTAAAGCTACTCAAAAAACCTACTCATTGATTCTTATAGATGCAACAAAATCAAGTTTTCAAGTGGAGAGATTTTGCCTTGAAATTCAACATTGCATTCGACATCCTGACTTGTATGAACACTGAATTCTGCTCATTCTGCTTGATGAAGAATCGAGATCCAATTGAGATTAAAGTAAAGATCTTCAGAATTCATCTTTTTGGTAGAAAATGGTAATTTATTTTTTTATAACATATATTTTCTGTTCTTTTCCTTCCTATTTTGTCTCTTATGTGTTCAACATTTTTTGGCAATTTCCACCCCCACAAACACTGCATGCGAGCCGGACAACCCTAGCAAGTCAAACGATATCATTGTGAACATAAGACTTGAAGCATGAGAAGATTTTAAGCGCTTATGTTTCTTAGAAGATAGCTATATATATATATATATATATATATATATATATATATATATATATATATATATATATATATATATATAATATAGTGTTTGTGTTCATTTTTTTCGTTAAGATATGCTCTCACAATTTGATAAAAAACGTGATTCATTATCATTTAACTCAATAATTTCTTACTGATAATGATCTGGCTATGTTGAAAACAGACGCAACGAGTTGTGGCTGACATGCATACGGGTAAATATTCAAGACCAAAATCTTTGTATATTTATTTGAATGGGGATGGGTTTATGCTAAATAAATAAATGAATAAAAATCTAGATTCATCTTAAACAATCCTTTTAAAGTTAGAAATATTCTTTAAGCGTATATTACGGTTGAACTTTTTCCCCAATGTGTTAAACTCTAAATCTGGAGGAGTCTCTTTTGTCTTTCTTAATACTGTTCCGCATTTAAACATTCATAATTTTCCTAATGGTTTTATTGACCGACAGGAAAATATTAAAAGTTAAGAGAAAAATGCCTACAAGTAAAATCTAGATACCAGAAAAATATTATTATTGTGCCGTTTTAATGTTTTTGTTCTTAATAAAATCAAATATCGCTGAACATTTCATTTTTTGCCAATGACGACAAATTTCTATAAACTGTGGTTGTCTTAAATTCATGTTAAGGAAATATTTTACTGTTTTCACTCTTATGAGAAAATGTGCTTTTCTACTATTTTGAACTGGTTATTGAAATGTGTGAAGCTAAAAGCATTTTCGAGCATATCAAATATCCATCAAATCATATATCCATCAAATAATAGAACAAAAATTACATAAACTCCAGAGCAGTTTTCTCATTAAATTCACCAGCCATTTCCAATTTAATTCTTGCGTTTGATTTCCTTAAATACTATAATGTTTACTTAAATAAAAATGGTACGCATTCATATCATTCTTAAAATATGTTGGATTTAAAATGTTAAGCGGGCTTTGGGACAAAATTTTGACAAAAGAAATGCGCCTGAGTCAGTGTTGTAGAGTTTTACGAACGCAGAGATAAAAATTGAATAATTGAAATATTAAGTAAATATATAACAATTAAAAAGAAAACGCAAAATTCTAAATGGAAAGGTGGGATTTATTTTAATATTTTAAAGACTTTTCTCTATTTATACCTATAACAAAGCAATTTTAGAAATCATGCGTTTTCTCAGAAAATGCCTAGTTTTTAGTATTATCTAGAAAAGACTACCATTGAAAGTTTTTTTTAGAAAGTATTTTGGAAATATAAAGTCGGATAAAATTTCAGGCAAGTAAAAGAAAAGGAAGGCTGAAATAAAGGAATAATAGAAATGGCTGTAGAAAGTTTCCTTTTAATAATAAGAGGCGCCAAGTTATCACCTTTTTCCCAAACATAAAAAATACTCCTCACACACTTTGGACGAAGTTCTCAGACAAGTTGGCGCTTCTCCTATATAAGGCAGCTATTAGGCGCTGTTTCTTAAATATCAAGCAGAGCGGAGGACATATATATATATATATATATATATATATATATATATATATATATATATATATATATATATATATACACGCCAATAACTCAGTAGCGTAATGATGAAAAATAAATATTTATTTTACATAACAAATATTTATTTTTCAGCATATCTTTACTTGTAAAACGCTTAATTCAGTGGTGACTATTAAACCTATTATACACTGAAAATTTCAAATTAAAGTTTAAATAATACCTACATGTCAGACTACGAACCTAAACATTTCAACCATTATGAAATCCATTAAAACAGGCTTAGGCCCGTGTCGACTTAAGCCTGTTTCTTACTCTCTCTTACACGCATACATACACACATACGTGTATGAGAGATATTGTTCTTCTTCCATTACACACAAAAATAAATTATATTATTTTAAAATTAATTATAATAATAAAATGAGTTTGATGTTCTGTTGATGAACCAAAATATAAGATACATCAGGAATAAGAGCTACTGTCTCATAACAACTGCGCATGTCTGTAATCAATGTACATTGGCAGGTGAGTCAGCTTTGAGTAATTCATTTTGATGTGTTGAATGTTGCTATCATGTTGCAAGATATTTAAGTGACTTTGATAAATTTCAAACTGCTATTGCCAGAAGGTTTAGTATGAGCATTGCTGAAACGCAATGTGGTATGCGCACATCCAGTTGTAGCGGCCAACCACTGACACTTGCTGGAAGAGGAAAAATAAAACATCAATTGTCCAGATTGACAGATGAAAAAACAAAATAAACGGAGGATAACCCATGAAATACGGGCTAACAGACAGATATAATCATGGTAAAATAACGAAATAACCCACAAAACACAGATCTTATGGAGCTGCCTAGCTGAAGAGCAGTTAGGGTACCCGTGTTAACCAATCGTCTCTTATAGAAAAGCGAATGTCGGTGATGAATATTGGTTACCATCGGAGCTGGGACTTTGATTAATAGAAGAATCTTGTCTGGTCCGATATGTCTTGTTTTCTCTTCAATAAAGTGAACGACAGGGTAGTTGTGCGTCGATTGCATTAGAATGTATACTGGGAAAACAACAATCCGGTAGAGGCTGTATATTTGGATGTGTTCTGCTAGCAAACATTGGCTCCTATCATTCGTGTGGAAAGTACTTTTTCATGTAACACGTATCTCAATATCATTGCAAATTAAATATGATCCTTATTGATAACACTCTTTTACGATGGTATTGACATTATACAGTAGGACAATACTCCCTAGTTAAGAGTAGCAATTCTTTTTAGAATGAGTGGAGTTATCCAATTCTACTTTTAGAAGATCTTTCAAGATGAATATTCTGTTTAATCTATCTATCTATCTATCTATCTATCTATCTATCTATCTATCTATCTATCTATCTATCTATCTATCTATTAGCGTTAATACAGTCAATCAAATTTTACAAGCTTTCTGTTTAATTTGATTTCAAAAGTATTAATAAAAGTATTTCTAATTTTATGCCCATTAATTCATATAAGACCTATAGAGATAATGATGGTCGTTTTGTAGATATGAATATCTTTTGTAAAACCAGGTTTAAATAAATGCACACAAATTTCTGATTACGTTTATAATAAAGGATGGCTTAACTGAATTTTGAAAGTCTAAAATTGTTAACTTTTATTCTAAGCAAATGAAAGATTTGAAGCTGTCGCCGAGATGATTTCTTCGTTCAGGTCATTCGAATTAGATTTATTTCATTCTTGTTTCACTATCGGAATTTATGCTTATAAAAATTGTCAAGTATTTTTAAAATATTTTCCAGACTGTGCCTACTGAATTTTAATGGAATGGAAGATTATAATCGAAATTTTTACACATTATTATAAAATAATCTGAAAATTTCATATTAAAAGGAGTTTTTTTTATTAATGAAAATTAATAAAATCATGAAATAAAGATAAATTCCCATCTGAGAGAATAGAATATGTTGAAGATAAATTTACACTTTCAAGTGAATTTTATTTGTCACATATGGCAATCATCTTGATCATATAGTGATATAAGGATTCATTTGTAAAATAAATTATTATTTAAACAATAAATAATTAAATAAGTAAATAATAGAATATATCCATATTTTCAAAAACTTTAGAAGACCCCAGATTATTCAAGAAAAATATGTGACACCGGAGAAAACATTGTTACATTTTATTTTGACTCTCTGGGTCTTCTAAAGAGAGAGAGAAAAGAAAGAAAGGGAATAATAAGAGGAATAATAAAGAGACAAGAAAATTATGAAAAGAAGAAAATAACCACGGCATCCTTACATATGTACACATTCGCACAGGTTCAGATGTACACACACTCTCATACACACACATGCACACACATACACATACGCACACAAAGAAGAAAACATCGACCTAACACCACTAAAAAAGCACATCAATGATTTTTTAAAATTTAATATATAATTACGAAAATGAGAAAATCAACAGCTAATACCTCCTGACGAGTGGATGGAAAAATTACACAAATGTTCATCTACATAACTCTGGATTAGAGGTACTGAATGTCAATAAGATAAATGATAAATTTTATATTTGTATTAATCTATATATATATATATATATATATATATATATATATATATATATATATATATATATATATTTTTTTTTTTATAGCAGATTTGTCTCGTGGCATTCCTTTCTTAATACTATCCATCCTTTCTTAAAAGAGTTCAATGTTCGATGAATTTGTTAACAATGTATGCTCTATTTTTTAATCATTTCACCCCAAGCAAGGCGATAATGTCACTAAGACTCAAGCGGCTACTGGGAGTGAAAGAGAAGGAAAAAACTTTACAAGTAACCAGAAGCTCAAACCTAGTCAAGAAACAAGGGATAAACCGCTACCTCTGTTCAAAAGACATGGGAGGAGGAATTTGTTGAATCACATTTCTGGACTATATTGTCTGGTTTTCACTGCCATTTAATATGGCGGTAAAACCCAGAATACGAAATATATTTTTCAAATTGTTGAAGAATTACTTCCCTAAGTAATCGGAATTGTCGAGGATCTTTAATAATACTACAGTAAAAAGATGTTACATTCGTATGTTTCACGTCCAAAAACACATACAAAAACAGAAAAACAACAGAAAGATATACAGAAGAGAGAAAGAAATGTAACTACTATGATCCAGACAAGTGTCATCTTAAAGGAAATTGTCAGGTTAGAAGTCTGGTACATAAGGCAACAGTAGAGAGTGAAGGATGTCAAAATGAAAAATATATATTGGAACAGCAGGAAAATAAGTTGTATAATCATAAAATTTCTATGGAAACAGCCAAGTACAACGCTTTCAAAGTTCGTTTGGGAGGGAGCTAAAGAAAAGAATGTGGAAGTAGCAGTGGGATGAGAAATATTGAAGAAAACGAAAATCTATGGAAAAGGATCGCAGTTTTTGGTTATGTCTGGAGGAGAAATTAGCAATAGTTATATATAAAGAACCTGGGAACTTGCTAAACAAGAGATTTAAGGTTATGACAAAATGTAAACATGAAAATAGTTTTCTACAATAGGATTAGTCAATTGAAGATTAAGAGAAAAAGAAATTTTCCAGTGGTGAAAAATTAAATAGGAAAATGATATGCACATTTTTGGTTGGTGACATAAAGTATAACAGGCGAAAGATACAAGAATTATAACCAAACCAGGCTAAAGAATTGATGGGTGAAACCGCGTTAGTTTGTTAAGGTAAGTCCCAGAATTTGACGTCTTTCTGAATGATGAACTTTTCTAAGCGATTTTAACAGACGTCCAGAGAACTGAAGTTATTCCCACTAAAAGAATATTGTCTGTATCAAAATAGGTGGTAACCAGATGTTAGCTTAGGTGCGTACGCAGGGGGTAGTCGAATAGCCAAGCTGTATCAATTTCTGTCGAGTGTGCAAATAGACGTGAGGTCTGGTGTTATCCTGATGGAATCACGCTTCCCATTAGCCAATTCCATGTGTGAAATTCAACGTCAGATTTTGCAGAATTCATAAAAACACAGTTCTCTCCCAATCCAACCAGTTACCCAACGTCACATTTTATTTCGGATACAGACAGGGTTTTTGAAGTGGTGGTAAACGGTTGATCATTTCGTTTTCTATAGGATATTTTTCGCTCTACATTTACCTTTTCCATTTTCATTGCCTTTGGTCGTTCTTTTCAAAGATCAGTAAATTTTGTTTCGGCTGAAAAGAGAATCGCAAATAGAAAATGCGGTTCATTTAATTCTTGTTAAATCAAAACGATTCACGTGACCAAATGTTTTCACATTCCTTACAACGCTCATATGTGATATGGGCAATACCTCTGGCATGTCTGTTTGCATGTGAACTGGATAATTTTTTATTCAGCGTTTTGATTTATTTATTATTAAAGGTTACAAATAAAACCTACATAAGCTGGGAGTTGCACAATATGAAGTAGGTTATAAATAATACCTAAGTAAATCGAGGGTCGTAAATACACGAAAGAGGTTATTGATGATACCTACGTAAGTTGAGCGTTGCACTATACGATGATTATAGAGAATAACAACGGTACCTGAAAGATGCACTATAAAATAAATGTTATAGAGAATCCCTACTTAAGCTGAGAGTTGCAATATACGATGAACGTGATAGATAATACCTACATAAGCCGAGAGGTAAAATATACGAAGCAGGATACATATAAAATTTGCGTAACTTTCGAGTTTCACTATATGAAGCAGGTTAAAGATAATATCTCCAGTATGTGAAGCAGGCTATTGATAAGAACTAAGTAAATTGCGAGCTACACGATACGAAGCAATTTACACATAAAACCTACTTAAGCTGAGGGTTGTACTATACAGAGCAGGTTTTAGGAAGCACATAAGTAAAATGAGGGTTGCACTTATGATGCACTTATGATAAGTAAGTTGGGTGTTACACAATATTAAGCCAGTTATAGGAAATTCCTACGTAAGCTGAGGGTTGCCGTGCACAAAGCTGGTTACTAAGCTCATAGTTGCACTATATGAAGCAGGTTATAGATAACACATACTTTAACTGAGGACGGCAATATAGAGATTGGACTATAGGTAATATCTAAGTAAGCAGTGGGTTGCAGAAAACGATTATCTAATAATATCTATTAAACTCAGGGATAGTGTATATTCAAAGCAGTTTATTAATAATTCCCACACGTATACGAAGCAGGTTATAGATAGTATCTATGTAAATTGAAGGTTGCAGTATACGAAGCATGTTATAGATATCTACGTAAGATAAGGGTAACAGTACACGAAACAGTACACGAATATCTAGTTAAACTGTGGATTGCTTTAGACGAAGCAGGTTATATATAATATCGCCGTAAGCTGAGGGTTGCAGTATATAAAACAGGTTATAGATAATAGCTACGTAAGCCGAGGGTGACACTAGATGAAACAAGTTATAGATAAGAATTATGTAAATCGTGAGTTACACTATACTAATAATGTTTACAGATAAAAACTACGTAAGCTTGTACATTACGAAGCAGGTTTTAGTAAGTGCCTAAGTAAATTGAAAGTTGCACTATATGATACAAGATAATTACATAAGATGAGAGTTGCAATATCTGAAGATCTTATATAGATAATACATAAAGCCGAGTGTTACAGTCTTTGAAGGAAGTTATACATAATATCTACGTAAGCCGAGTGTTGCAGTATTTGAATGAAGTTATACATAATATCTACGTATTTGAATTTGAAGTTATACATAATATCTACGTAAGCCGAGTGTTGCAGTATTTGAAGGAAGTTATACATAATATCTACGTGAGCCGAGTGTTGCAGTATTTGAAGAAAGTTATACATAATATCTACGTGAGCCGATATTTGAAGGAAGTTATACATAATATCTACGTGAGCCGAGTGTTGCAGTATTTGAAGGAAGTTATACATAATATCTACGTGAGCCGAGTGTTGCAGTATTTGAAGGAAGTTATACATAATATCTACGTGAGCCGAGTGTTGCAGTATTTGAAGAAAGTTATACATAATATCTACGTGGAGCCGAGTGTTGCAGTATTTGAAGGAAGTTATACATAATATCGTGAGCCGAGTGTTACGTATTTGAAGGAAGTTATACATAATATCTACGTGAGCCGAGTGTTGCAGTATTTGAAGGAAGTTGCAGTATTTGAAGAAAGTTATAATATCTACGTGAGCCGAGTGTTGCAGTATTTGTTATACATAATATCTACGTGAGCTGAGTATTTGAAGAAAGTTATACATAATATCTACGTGAGCCGAGTGTTGCAGTATTTGAAGGAAGTTATACATAATATCTAATATCTACGTATTTGAAGGAAGCATAATATCTACGTGAGTTGCAGTATTTGAAGGAAGTTATACATAATATCTACGTGAGCCGAGTGTTGCAGTATTTGAAGAGTGTTGCAGTATTTGAAGGAAGTTATACATAATATCTACGTGAGCCGAGTGTTGCAGTATTTGAAAAGTTTATATAATATCTATGAGCCGAGTGTTGCAGTATTTGAAGGAAGTTATACATATATCGTGAGCCGAGTGTTGCAGTATTTGAAGGAAGTTATACATAATATCTACGTGAGCCGAGTGTTGCAGTATTTGAAGGAAGTTATACATAATACATTTAATATCTACGTAATAGCCGTAAGCCGAGTGTTGCAGTATTTGAAGGAAGTTATACATAATATCTACGTAAGCCGAGTGTTGCAGTATTTGAAGGAAGTTATACATAATATCTACGTAAGCCGAGTGTTGCAGTATTTGAAGGAAGTTATACATAATAATAGTGTTCTACGTTATAAGCCGAGTGTTGCAGTATTTGAAGGAAGTTATACATAATATCTACGTGAGCCGAGTGTTGCAGTATTTGAAGGAAGTTATACATAATATCTACGTGAGCCGAGTGTTGCAGTATTTGAAGGAAGTTATACATAATATCTACGTGAGCCGAGTGTTGCAGTATTTGAAGGAAGTTATACATAATATCTACGTGAGCCGAGTGTTGCAGTATTTGAAGGAAGTTATACATAATATCTACGTGAGCCGAGTGTTGCAGTATTTGAAGGAAGTATATCTGAAGTTGAGTATTTATACATAATATCTACGTGAGCCGAGTGTTGCAGTATTTGAAGGAAGTTATACATAATATCTACGTGAGCCGAGTGTTGCAGTATTTGAATCTACGAAGAGTATTTGTATACATAATATCTATATCTACGTGCCGAGTGTTGCAGTATTTGAAGGAAGTTATACATAATATCTACGGAGCCGAGTGTTGCAGTATTTGAAGGAAGTTATACATAATATCTACGTGAGCCAGTATTTGAAGGAGTTATACATAATATCTAGTGTGTTGCAGTATTTGAAGGAAGTTATACATAATATCTACGTGAGCCGAGTGTTGCAGTATTTGAAGGAAGTTATACATAATATCTACGTGAGCCGAGTGTTGCAGTATTTGAAGGTTATACATAATATTTGAGCCGAGTGTTGCAGTATTTGAAGGAAGTTATACATAATATCTACGTGAGCCGAGTGTTGCAGTATTTGAAGGAAGTTATACATAATATCTACGTAAGCCGAGTGTTGCAGTATTGGAAGGAAGTTATACATAATATCTACGTGAGCCGAGTGTTGCAGTATTTGAAGGAAGTTAAGTTATACATAATATCTACGTGAAGCCAGTATTGGAAGGAAGTTATACATAATATTGCAGTGAGTGTTGCAGTAGGAAGGAAGTTATACATAATATCTACGTAAGCCGAGTGTTGCAGTATTTGAAGGAAGTTATACATAATATCTACGTAAGCCGAGTGTTGCAGTATTTGAAGGAAGTTAGTATTTGTAAAGGTATTTGAAGGAAGTTATATAATATCTACGTAAGCCGAGTGTTGCAGTATTTGAAGGAAGTTATACATAATATCTACGTAAAAGTGTTGCAGTATTTGAAGGAAGTTATACATAATATCTACGTAAGCCGAGTGTTGCAGTATTTGAAGGAAGTTATACATAATATCTACGTAAGCCGAGTGTTGCAGTATTTGAAGGAAGTTATACATAATATCTACGTAAGCCGAGTGTTGCAGTATTTGAAGGAAGTTATACATAATATCTACGTAAGCCGAGTGTTGCAGTATTTGAAGGAAGTTATACATAATATCTACGTAAGCCGAAGTTATACATGTTAAGCCGAGTGTTGAAGTATTTGAAAGAAGTTATACATAATATCTACGTAAGCCGTGTGTTGCAGTATTTGAAGGAAGTTATACATAATATCTACGTAAGCCCAGTATTTGAAGGTGTTTGCAGTAATTTGAAGCCGAGTGTTGCAGTAGTATTTGAAGGAAGTTATACATAATATCTACGTAACGTAAGCCGCCGAGTGTTGCAGTATTTGAAGGAAGTTATACATAATATCTACGTAAGCCGAGTGTTGCAGTATTTGAAGGAAGTTATACATAATATCTATATCTACGTTAAGTCTTTGAAGGAAGTTATACATAATTAAGCCGAGTGTTACAGTATTTGAAGGAAGTTATACATAATATCTGCGTAAGCCGAGTGTTGCAGTATAAGGAAGTTATACATAATATCTGCGTAAGCCGAGTGTTGCAGTATTTGAAGGAAGTTATACATAATATCTACGTAAGCCGAGTGTTGCAGTATTTGAAGGAAGTTATACATAATATCTACGTAATCTGAGGGTTGTAGTATACAGAACAGCTTATGGATAATACCTGAGTAAAATGAAGGATTAACTAAACGAAGTAGTTTAAAATAATACATACCGTATTCGTGAGATAAAAAATTAGATGCAGGTTATACAAAAACAAAATGAGTGTGGTATGATATGAAAGTTAACATCAATACCTAACGTTGGTGCAGGTTGTACTATGCAAATCAGGCTGGAGTTAATACCTACATAAACTGAGGGTTGCACTATACAAAAATTTTTCAAAGCTATACCTACAGCTCAGTGTTACACTATATGAAGCAGGTTAGAATAAAACCTAACGTAGGTGCGGATTGCACTACCCGAAGCTGGTTATATATAATACCCAAGTAAAGTGAGGAGTGAATTATACGAAGCCAGTTAAAAAGAATCTATACTGTCGCATTGAGTCGCACTTTGCGAAGCAGGTTATTGATAATAACTAAGGAGACGGAATGTTTCACTCTACAAAGCCGGTTAAAACCAATACCTATCATTGCTGAAGATTGCACTATGTCAAACAGGTTATAGATAATAAGTACGTAAGCTGTGAGTTGTATTATACAAAACAGGTTATAGATAATACCTACATATGATATATACGAAGCATGTTATGTATAATACCTTAATAAACTATGCGATACAGGTTTTATAATTATAAATCACTATACGAAGTAAGTTATCGATAATACCTAAATGAACTGAGCGTTGCACTGTAAGATGAAGGCTATAGATAATACTGTCTTAAGTTGACTGTTGATCTATACGAAGCTGGTTATAGATAATACGCAGTTAAACTGAAACTTGTACTATACGAAGCACATTATACGTTTCTCGATAAAAGCACCCATTTTCCTGTATAGATAGGTACGCCTATTGTCCTGTTCATTTTTATTGACCGGGAGTGGAGGTTTATCCTTTGTTTCCTGTTTAAGATATGGTTTACCAGTTCTTTCTTCCGTGACTTTAGTGATTTAACTATCTTAAGCTTATTTTGATGTCACTGATCAGTGACTGCGACGTTTCATTATTAGATTACTGGGTCGGCAATTTTCTGGTTGCTGATTCCGACTGAAGCACGAAATCTTTGGTAGCGTTTCGAGAGGCTGCTCTGATTGACAGTCGCATAATATCGGGTTATTTATAGTGCCATGTTGCTTGTATATAGGATGTCCCTCTGTGTATCTTTGGTGGATAACCCTACAACTACATTATGATTTAGTCTTAGCCACTGTCTGGCCAGTTTGTATTCACATAGACGACGAATAGTGATGATTATTTTGACATTTTTCTTCTTAAAACAAAATATTCTTATGACAAATACAATGAAAAGTAATTCGAGTAAACCAGTAAACAAAATAACCACCTACTCCGCCTCAACCTTTTTCTAATATTTGTGATATTCGTAATAATTTCTGTAGTGTACGGTCTTTTCTTTTGAAACGTTTTCCAGATATCTTTGCACATTGTGAAACTAATTTAAATTCCTTTCTTGCTTACCAATGAATTTTATGTTCCAGGATATCTTCCACTCTGTTGAAAAGATTCAAGGATACATAATATGCATGGCCTTCCAGTTGCAAGGGAATTGTCTCTTGAGACCCCAGATCATTCTTTCATGTGCTTTCGACTTTCGTTATAGAACTCTGTTAGCTATGTTTTTTTTCAGGTAACAATATAGAAATGGTTCTCTCTCTACAGTTATATGCGAACATTTTTGTGTTTTGTGATTTTAATGCTCATCATGTCAATTGGCTTAATTATTCTAATGTTATTAATGTAATCGGTATTCAGACTTTCAATTATTCCGTTGCTCAGTCTCTAAATCAAATAGTGAATTTCTATACTAGTATAAAGCTGATGAATATGCTCTTTTACTTGATTTGTTCCTTACCTCCTCTTCTAACTCTTATCGAGTATCACAACTCTGTTTTGTTGCCAATAAGATCATGCTGTTGTCTATTAGAAATACTTTTTTCTATCCAGAAATCTTCTTTCTGTTACTGGCATTTATTCACAACTTTCCTCGAGACAACACTTGGACTGATATTCTTAACCTTACTATTGAGAATTGTTCCACATGGGTTTCTTCTTGGGATAAAACCAGCATCAATATTTTTGAACGTTCTTGGAAATACCATGTGAAGCCAGAATCTTCTTCTTAGTTCACACTGGCCTGTTCAACCGCTATAGCCCACAGGAATTACTACTCCAGCGACATCTCTTTGTATCTGCTCGTAATAATTGTGAATGTTTCCCCAAAGTGAACATTCGCGCCGAAAGCTCCAATAGAAACATTTCAGAGTGTTTAGGTGTCAATCTGAGGACAGTCCAGAGGATGCTGTGTCCCTAAAAGATGTACTGAGAGTGATGAAAACCGAATATTCAATCAACATCATGGTTTGGTGGGTAACTACTAGTTTTAGCGACGTTATGTCTCCCTGGGTCAAGAAGGTGGCTGCTGGAAGACTCTGTGTCTGGCAACAAGACTCTGCACCATGTCACTCAAGCAGGAGAACCCAGCCATGGCTGTCAGAGAATTTATGCGGCCACATCATCCCTTACATCTGGCTACCTAACTCTCCAGACTGCAATACTCTTGATTATTATGTGTGGAGCGCAGTTGCGTAACAAAACTCCTTGTAACACCAAAAATGAACTGAAGGCAAAGATTATGGAAGCATTCACCAACGTAAACACGGAGACTGTCCAGAAGAGTTGCAAAAGATTCCGTAGTCGTCTGAAGGCCTTGGTTGAAGCCAATGGCGATTTTATTGAATAAATGTACTCTTTCGTATTTCAAGATGTTTTTATGTAATTTTTTTTTATAAATATATGTTAAATACATTAACAAAAATATTATTTTTTATAAATATACGTTAAATTAAATGTCAGTGTTATTTTCATTTTCGCGAAATTTAGACGACAATTTACCCATCGCACCCTGTATTTATTTATAAGTCTATTATTCATCCATGCTTGATTTATTGCTGCCACATCAGGCCTGGTGCTTTTCCTATGTATTTAGAGAATCTTGATAAAATCCGAAGTAGAATCTGCAATGTTACTTTTCTTGACCAGGTTATAAATAATACCTTAGTAAATTGAGGGTTACACTATAAGAAGCAGGTTAAAGCTAACACCTACTGTAGCTGAGTGTTACATTTTACGAAGCATATTATAGATAATACTTACGTAAGACGAGGATTCTACTATATGAAGCAGATGTTAGATAAAGGAAGACTTGCACTATGCGAAGTAGGTTATATAAATACCTACATGAGCTGGGTTTTACACTATACAAATGATAAATAATGGCTGCATCGTATTCCGATTGTTAAACTGTAGAATGCAGATTATATATACTAACTACGTATGCTAAAAAATTAACTGTATTAAGTTGGTTTATGTAATGTTTGTATGTTTGGATTGCACCTTACAAATCAGCTTTCACATAATACTTATCAATGCAGACGGTTACACTGTCATGAATCAGATTTCAAGTAATACCTACGTATGCTCTGTACAAAAGAGGTTCCAAATTTTACTGACGTTAGCCGATGATAGCACACTATGGAGCAGGTTATAGATAGTAACAATATATGCAGACTGTTTCACTATACGAAGCAGGCTACACATCATGCTGCAGGTTGCAAATAATATCTACATATGCTAAGGGCTGCACTATACTTTGAAGGTTGCATATTATATATTATGTATGGCGATGTGTGGAATAATTTATAGAAAATAATTACGTATACCGAGAATTTTATTTTTGCGAAACAATTTGCAAGTAGTAGTCCTTGCATACATGAGAGCTTGCCTTGTTGCCTGGCACCCAGCTTAGGCATGATTTTTATGACTTAAAGAGAAGTTCTGTTGCTTTCTGGGTAGACTGCATGTGTTCACTCCTATATTTTCATGATAGTCAGGGATCCAAACATTTGAGTACCTCCTAAAGAGGCTATCCCATAAGCAGCTGTATAATATCTGGGCTTTTGTTTTGCATTTTGTGAATGAGATTTGATGGTCGCATTTTATGTTCCAACAGGTTACAGATTATAATTACGTATGCTGAAGGTTTCACCGTCAGAAGCAGATTAAATATAATATTTACGTATGCTTTGGTATACATTTAATAGAGAAGATTGCAGATAATACTTACGAATATTCATGACTGTATTATACGAAGCAGGTTATAGATAATGCCTATATATATGCTGGGTCCTGAATACATTTTTCATCCGTTTGTAATTAATTTTGTATTAGATTAGCATATAATCTACACACCTGACCTTTCTTTTCAGTGACAGTGCATACACAATTATAACAAGATAAAATTAAATGGTGAAATACATTTTCATCTATACTGCAATTAAGAATTGTTTACTTGAAACAGTGGTCATAAAATACAATAGAAAACTTGACTGAGTTTATCAAATGAATTCAACAAATAATATTCTATTTGGCGAAGGTGCTTTATTCGAATATGTCGTCGGTAAAGTATGCTTACAGCAAAAGAAAAATATGTAAAATATGTAACCAGTAACTTAGTAGACATGAAAGTGCTTTTAATCATACTTTTAGATTATAAAAATACAGTAAATGTTTTGAGTTTTTCCGTCTTCAATTTCAACGTAGGCAATAGGCACACCTATATCAGAGTGATTGAACCTCCACCCTCTTCCTCAGTTGCGATAGTTAATATATAATAATGCTGTTATTCACTCTTGCTACCAGTTATACTAGGTTTTTTTTTTTTTTTTTTTTAGAAAAGAAATAAAGGAAATTGTTTCTGCCAATATTTTATCGACAGGAACTGAATACCAAAAATTACGAAAATTTATTTAAAACTGAGATTTTGTCAGCTGACAATGAAGATAATCTTGTCATTACAGTAACTTATCAATCAATTAATTAGAATAAATATAAAAACGATTTGAAAGTTGCGAGAAAAAAGTAATAAAAATATGATGAATATAAAAATTTGTGTATTTATTTTTATTTTCGGAGACTTAAGATTTGTAAATAAACAGAAAACATGACGATATATTTCGAGCACCCCCCCCCAAAAAAAAACCCCAAAAAACAAAACATAGCATTATTGTACGGGCAATGGTAAAATTATCCGTTACCATACAGGAAACATTCGGCATTCAATGACAGAACAGTTAAGAAAATGTTAATAGTTTTTTCAGTAAAATAGACATCACAAATGCACTGTTATTGCCTTTTCTAGTAAAGATTGCAGTTTCTTTTTTTTTATTTGGTCTCTTTTTGATTTTGTCGCGCTAATTTATAGGGTTTGATCAAGAATAGACTTCTTTAAGACGTAAAGGATTCATTAGCTTGAAGCCATTTTAAATCATTTCTGAAAGAGTTGCACGCAGTGCATGGCATCCATATCAGAGTCTATCAGATCCGACGATATTATTTATATTACATTTATCTATATTAAATTTGTTATAATAACTGATCCAGGTATTTGAAATGTTCAGAATGTATTAATTTCACATTCTTATGATTGATTTAAGATATGTACCATTATGAATCTCATTTGAATTCCAGTTCATAGTGTCTGTATTAGAGAGGTTTATCTTAATTTCTACTTCGTTAGTTTGTTGAAGGTCATTCTTATACCACCTATGGACACCTGTCATCACCCCACCGTAGTTAATTAGAACTATTGCTTCCGGTTGAGCTTCGTAATATAATCGGAAAGGTGCTCACACAGTAAGACAATTTCCCAAGGAAATTAGGATGTGAGTTAAAATCTCGCTGGGGGCTTATTCTTTATTTCTTGACCGATGTTGTTTAATTAATGGCGGCGGAATATTTTATAAAAACACGACCAGAATATTACAATAAAAAGCAACAAAATAAGACGAAAGATTAATAAAAATAATTGCAATACTTCATTTAAGAAATTAAGATAATTACACCTAATACTATTAATAAACTTATATTATCTTTAATTTAAAATTTAATCACACTCTGATTTTTAGTTTAATTAATTTTAATGTGATGGCATAGAACTCTTTAAAGGAGTAAAATGTATTGACTCGCTAATAGACATGCTGAGAAGACAGCGAAATTATATAAAATTAAACTACTAGAATAGGAAGCATTTAGTCTGTTTGTAGTTATCAAAGCCTCAGCAAAGAACATTGATGAAATTTTCACAGTATTCCATCATTATCTGAGACATTTTATTCAAGAAATGCGTGCTCTAATTTCTTTAAGCATAAATGTTTGGGATTCTTCAGTCGGCTACAAATCTCAGTGTCTTCCCTCGTTAGCTGAAATTTTGAGCGAGAGGAAAGAAAGTTTTTGTTTCCTTCTCGCTCAAATATGTAAGTGTTAGAGCGGAGACATACAAACATGTTTGACGTGTTCTTGTTGAACCTCTAATTTCACCAACTCGTGTTTGATGTGCAGTTAACGAAAGTCCCAAACGGAACTGAATCCTTATTTCTCTGATACAATCTAGGCACAGAATCTGACGAAATACGAGCTGAAATAATGTTGGTTCAAATGTTAGTTTTCAAATCTAACCTGTCATCTTTTTCTATACTGAAATCAGGTTGAGGTGCCTGGAAATTGCGATTGATAAACAATCTTAGTTGTAGAAGGCGGGGTTCAGATATGTTCTTATTTTCTTCCGAGTCCATCATAAAAAATCAGGATGTGCAATTAGTAAATACTAAACACTTCAAACGGATTTTAAAAACCTATTTTCTAGACAAATTCTTTTAAGAGAATTTTTTTTATAAGTTGAACCGACTGCAGCAATGTCTGCTCGGTCAATGAAGGCCAAATGTCTCCTTATAAGGAAATGATTAATAATAATAGTCGATGAAGAAATTGTTGGTATTAAACTAATTTGCAACAAACCTTTTCAAAATCAGTATAACCATGTACGCATGGCACACATGTATCGAATTTGGCTGAAACAAAAAAGAACAGAAGGGAACAGAGAAGGAAGTGGAATACGAAAGAGGAGAGGCAGAGAGAGAGAGAGAGAGAGAGAGAGGAAGAGAGAGGGAGAGAGGGGGAGAGAGAGGGGGAGAGGGAGAGAGGAAGAAAAGGAAGGTCAGGTGAGAGTGAGGTAGAGGGGGAATGGCTGATGAAAGAAGAGATAGAGGGAGATGGACAGACGGAAGGAGAGAATACTCTTTCAGAATTATTAGCCACTTTTTTCAGGAAAATTTATTCAGACAACTTTTTCTCAGTTCGTATTAAATTACCAATTTTAAATAAAAGTTTTCGTAAAAACACAATTAATAAGACATATTTGGTAACAGTAATATTCACCATTACCAAATATGTTTTATTAACCGTTTTCATACACTACAAATACAGTATTCATTGACTAAACAGTTGAAATTTATAATATCTTTTTCTTAAAACAGTTTTCAGGAAATTACTCCATTAACGTTTCGAGCTCTTTTTTGTATTGATGGGAGTTTCAGATTTTTTTTGTATTGATGGGAGTTTCAGATTTTTTGTATTGATGGGAGTTTCAGATTTTTTGTATTGATGGGAGTTTCAGATTTTTTTTGTATTGATGGGAGTTTCAGATTTTTTGTATTGATGGGAGTTTCAGATTTTTTGTATTGATGGGAGTTTCAGATTTTTTGTTTAAAAGTAAAACTCAACTTTTCAGGCTATTATTTTGGTTTTGTTGGGTTAAAATTTTATTAACTTCAGACCTTCGACTACAGGTATATTAAGAAATTATTTTATCTATAAAATAAATATGAACAAAAAATTAGTCAAATACTTCATTTCTTTTTTTTTTTAAAAATGTTTCGTATCACATAAAAATATCTAGCTTTCTACTAAATGTTTTATTATTCTAAAGACGACGTATGGAAAATACATTTTTCTCAGAGGATTTTACCGGAATTTTAGAAGCTAGTTTTCAAATAAAAATCTCTCTCGAATTAGCACAATGCATTCTTTCTACCCATTTTCTATTCTTATTTAGTTTTGTTGTGAAATAAGCTTAAATACCTACAAAGTTTTAAATGACTTTTAGGTGAAAAAAGTAAAAATGCCTTTAAATTAATGCTTTTCAAAAAATGAACATATTCTTCTTTAATCATCAAAGTTATCAAAATAGATATGAGTTTTTTGGTAGAATGATAAAAAAGGTGTACAGTTTTTATCAAAATCGAAAGTATATTAATTTCATTGGCGGGGCAGTGTGTGTGCTTGATTTTCACTTTTTGCTGAGACTGAGAACTAAACAGAAGATTAAATTTGACCAACTGGCAACAGTCTATGACAATGCTATTGTGCATTTGTTGAAAATTATTACTGCTGTTATTTTTTTAAACAAAACATTATTTTTCGTTTATTTCCGAAACATCAGCTTCTAAAATTTTCTTATATAAGTCTTATATGCGGAAAAAGTCTTATTCCAGGAAATAAATAAAAGCGAAAATAACAAAGGAAAATCTATTTAAAAACAGAATATTTGATGGGTAAAGCACGACTAAAATATACTCTAACAATCTAGAAAAGCTTTTTATGATTTTTCTATTTTAGAAAATATATTTATTTTCCATTAAAAGTTCCTTACGCTAGAAAAAAAAGGTAAGCTGGTTGAATTTTAAATATTTTAAAACAGTCCCGGATAATTAAATTTACACAACTGAACACAAATATTTTCTAAGGTATTATTCTTGCTTTATGTAATGTTAAACGACTTATAAACAGTTTATTTAGAGGCGCATGAGAAAATAGGTCCATAAAAGAACGAGTCAGAATGAATAAATTTAGAACGAGACTTAAAGCTTTTGTAAAATTAAGTTTTATTCCCAAGCATAAAAACTCTTAATTTAAAAAAAAGTTTTTGAGTTATTCCTTTTGATTCGTAGAAAATATCTTTCCCCGTTGTTTACACTTGAATCTTGTGGTCTTGAAATTTAATTTTAAAACAGCATAATGTCAAGAAAAAGAATCTTAATTGTTTATTATTCTCTCGTTTTTGTAAGCTAAACATCCAAACTCACGAGGTTTTAAGATGAAGGTTTATTTTCGACTGATTTCTATGGTCTTAACTACATACCGAGATTAATAGAATTATAAAAAAAAAATAATAATCAACTGACAGGCAATCATCAAAATCCAAAGAAAATTATCGTAGCAGTCGTGAAAAACAAACGTCTTATTGAAACGTGATTTCTCGTCTTAATCGTGTTCACATTATAAAAAAAATTGTCTATTCATCAATAAATTTATTATTTTTTAAACCAGAATTGCAAAACAAGGAAGTTGTATATAATTTCGAAAAATGTTGTTTGAATTTAACCGATCATTGATTATGAAACTCGGACTCTCGGAAGTAGAAAGCGTGATTTGAAGCTGACAAGATGAAAAAGTCTATTAAATTTGAAATCCATAGAAAGTAATTAAGATGTTTCTGATTTTTACTATTGATTTTTATCTTTCTAACGTGGTCAAAACGATCATATAGTGAGGGCCTTCACAACTAGTAGTAGTATTACTAGTTGGGGCAATGACTATAGGAGAACAAGAACAATGGCGATCATGGTGGTAATGATTAGCAGTAATTGTGATGATGTTATCTGTTATTGGAACGACAGTGCCTCATGGCCGAGTCGACTGGCAACAATGCCAATTGACGAACGGAATGTCTAATGTCAAAATGTCGGTCAGACATTCAATCATCAAGTTGGGCAGCCATGACAGATTGAGTTGGATCAGCCCAAAAGGGATAATAACTTGATTAACAAACAGAATGCAGACAATAGAGAGCACACACACACACACGCACACACACACACACACACGCACACACACACACACACACGCACACAAACACACACACACACAACAAACTAAAAAAATGAAAAAAAAAACAAAACAAAAACGAATGGGACGAATACACAAAGAATTTGAAGCCGAGAAACTACTGTCATCCATTTTCTAAAGCTTCTTTCTGCTTGTCTGTTTCTTTCAAGAAATTCTTTCTGCTTTCATTCATAATTTGTGCTTTCATTCGGTCAGTTGACCCTCCAATACTTCTTTATTTAAAATCTCTGTTATGAATTTGAAGCATTTCTCTTATTCATTTTGCATTTCTTTTTCTCCATTCAGAAAATCTATTTACCTAACCAAATTTACCCACTTTACCCAAAATTGCTTCCAGAATGTCAGTCTGCACCATACTCTGTTCGCTTGCATTCAGTCAAAAGAAATGAATTTTAACTGAAAATAAGTCCAGGAATCTTTCAAATTATTGCAATAAGATACCATATCATGTTTGGATAAAAGGTAAACATGAAATAGGAAATAGAAGGAAAAGTGCGACTATATTGATTAAGAAACGAATTCGTTGATTCGACTAAAAAATTAAAAGACAGTTTTTTGGAAAAAGAAATACGGGTGCATGAAGTCAAGAAATGTCCATATGCATATGTCCATGTATGTGTGCTTATATATGTGAGGGTATCTATCTATCTATCTATCTATCTATCTATCTATCTATCTATATGTATGTGTGTGTGTGTTGGGTGTGAGCGTGTGGTGTACTAAAAAGGAAATTTGGTTCCTCATATATATATATATATATATATATATATATATATGTATGTATGTGTGTGTGTGTGTGTGTGTGTGTGTGCCTGTGTGTGTGTGTTTTGAAGAATAAAAAATATTAAAACAATTAAAATCTTCAGATACACTGGGTTGTATATTCTTTTGTTTTAATATTCTTTTGTTTTCGCAAAGGTTGTGAAACCCAGTGTCACAAACTCACATCAATCCAACTATATATATATATATATATATATGTGTATGTATGTATAACCAGGGCACTGTGACGTGGTTTAATGGTTAGCCCACATATATCGTTGTTCAGTTATGACTGGGTAGTGAGTCACTGGGTACCCCATACTTGACGCCTTGTGCTACATCTATGCTACGATTAGAAAATCAACATAATGGCCGCCACCTCGATGTCGAGCATAAACATCACATGATATACAAATATACATAAATACATATTAATTCCCAAATTTGACATAACATTAACATAATTATATTATGTTTCAGGTGAGGTTATGGCTTTAATTTTGTTTTTTGTAAATATGATTTAAGATTATATGATGTCCAGAAATTCTTGCTTGATCATGTTCAAGAAGCATTATCTTTTATTACAAATAGAATCTTATACGTTGATTGTTTTTCAGGTAGGAGAATTTTATAAAGTCATCTAATCGAGATACTATTTATAGGTAGCGTCGATAGTATTACAATAACAGTTATATGGTTGGTAGCTGACTAGATAATTAGATATTTTGACATAACATCATTAATTTTAATTCATTTTTATATTTCAGTAAATAATTAATAGATAAATAGATTGTTTAAGCTATGAGTTTAACTACTGATTTAATTTGTACCAACTGGATACTTATTAAGTTATTTATATTTTTTGCCAAGGAAAATATTCTGAATTTACAAATGTTCGCAGTCTCGATAAATGGTTGAAAATAATGTCATGTATAAAGTTAAAAGATCAAAAAACTTTAGTATATAGCAAGTCATATATTCATGATTTTCGAATATGATGTAAATATTATGAATTTCTTTAGAGTTTCTCATTTCAATTTCATGAAAGAACACATTTTCTTTTTTTATCTAAAGTCCGTTGTCACTTTTTGTCCGTGCAATTTGTGATTAGTTCACATTAGTGAAAACAAAAAAGAGAGAGGAAGTGCCGTGAATGGGATCTACTGGGTTTGTATGTTAGCTGTCAGTAGGCAATTGATGCTGGTAATATCACTATTACGACTGCTGTTTCAGTCTCATTAACATATTATTTTACGATTATTAAAAATCATATAATATTTAAAGTTGTAGAAAATCGCCAGGAATTTCCATCGAAGTATGCATTTTTCGTGTTTGTATTATTATATATATATATATATATATATATATATATATATATATATATATATATAATTTGAGTAATAACATCGTTATTTTTACAGGTACCAGGCAGAGAAGCAAAGAAGCAAAAAAAGTCACACTGCTCATTATTATGCATTAATGTGATTTTTTTCTTGCTTTGCTTCTTCGTATTTTCTCTCACGTTAAAGGAAACATATTTTATGATATTTCAGAGTGAAGAACTATGACAAAGAGAAAAAAATGTTTTCGTGTGACACGTTTCGTTCTTCGAGATAAGACTAATACAATCAAACAATCTCTTGGAGGTCAATTCACTAAACTCTGCTTTTTAAGCATCCTAATTAGAATATAATTTCATCTATAGAATGGTTAGAGTTAGTAAAACAATTCACTTAGTAACTCTGAGTGCAGTGTCTATCTATCTATCTATCTATCTATCTATCTATCTATCTATCTATCTATCTATTTGCTCTGTCTGTTCATGTGAAGAAACAGTTTAGATACGAATTCGAAACCCTAGCGTTGACTATGTGCATCATTTTAGCAATCCATACAGTTAAACATCATTAGAGCAAGTTGATGAGCTAACGGCACCAAATTTAATCTGAGAGAACTCACAAGTAGAACACACAGTGAAGATCAAACTCACTTATGTAGTAATTGTGTATTAAACTGTGCCCTGAAACGTTGTATGTATGTATGCATGTATGTACGCTAGTGTATGTTCGTGTGTGTCCTTAGCATAAGTAGGCGAGAGAGAAAGCATAGAATCTTTTCTTTTTTATCCGAAGAATAGTTTCCTGCCATCAGACATTCTTCAGGTCATGTGTGAGAGAATGAATCAGCAAACTCTCTTCGAAGAGTTTGCTGATTTGTAGCTAAATAATAAAAAATGCTATTGAATATTTTACAACAAATTCACAACAGATTTTGATGCCGTTAATCTAGGTACTTTACAGATTCAATGTTAGCGCATTAAGTATACGTGCCAATCAAATGTACGTTAACACAAATAGGATGTGTGGATTAGACTGAGATATTCAAATATATATACATGAAGCTGAAGAGAAAAAAATGAAAGAATTATGTATTAAGAAATTAATTTAGAATGATCTATCTATCTATCTATCTATCTATCTATCTATCTATCTATCTATATTTGAAAAGGGAAGAAACTCAAGTACACATAAAAGACAGACGAATAAATCTAATTTATTAACAAGAAAAATGATTTGCGTGTGTGTATGTAAAAGAGAGTGAGAGAGAGAGAAAGAGTTAAAAAGATGCAAAAATGAACATATTCGTCTCTCTCTCTCTCTCTCTCTCTCTCTATATATATATATATATATATATATATATATATATATATATATATATATATAACGGAGACTGTGGAGAGAAAGTCGTAAGAAACGCAGAAAGAAATTGATAAAATAGATATTTTTTTAATACGTAAAAATTGCTAGGGAGAGGTGGAGAGAGGGGTGAAGCTCGGAGAAGAGAGGGAGTGCTCGTGTGAACAACTGGCCTAATAACGAGTTCTATGCGCCGAATGACAGAGATGGATGACGAGCATTCAGACGCAGGGCGCCTGTTGGACACGTCATTAAATAGGGGGCGACCAAGGCAAAAGGCAGACCCTTGGTCACGTGATGTCTTAAATCCCCTTCACCCATACCCTGACGACCATCAGCTCTCAGAAACCATCACCATCTCATACACGCTTGTGCATGATTAGAATATCAGGCCCAAGAATCACATATACATATACACATAGCAAGAAACATAAATATGAGAAATATATATATATATATATATATATATATATATATATATATATATATATATATATATATTTGTATATATAAGAAAATATACATAAAATATTATTAATTCGTGAATTAACATGTAGATGTATTATATGTATATCTGTTTTTTATATATTTGTACGTTGATTGATATATATATATATATATATATATATATATATATATATATATATATATATATATATATATATGGATCAATAATCAATTTATTCTTTATTCTGACACGTGATTATTTGATGAATTTTGATTTAAAAATTTTCACCGATTAATATTCGAACTCTGTGATTAATATTCACTACTGAATTAAGTGCACTTTATTTTGATAATGTTCATCCTCTACCTTGAGGCACTAAAACACACTCTCTGGAGTCTATTTTACAAAGTAGCGATTCTTGAGAAGAATAATGGAACTCGGAGGAAATGGGGCTGATTCATTCCTGAGTATGTGGCATTACGAATTTTAGCTGTGAAAGATTTAAAACAAAAAAATAAAAGAAAAAAAAAGAGATTATATTAAAATTATTTTTTGTTGTGCATAATAAATTATAATTATTGATGTCCTTATTGATGTATCTATGAATATCAATACATATTTGTATAATTGTCATTATACATTGACATTTCATAATTCTTTATGATAAGCATACATTGCACAAGGCTATATACCATGCAGTTATATATATATATATATATATCTATATATATATATATATATGACTGACTATATATATATATATATATATATATATATATATATGACTGACTATATATATATATATATATATATATGACTGACTATATATATATATATATATATATATATATATATATATATATAGTCAGTCATCCACATACAAGCCTGTTTCGCTGTATCACAGCTCATCAGATTGCTTCAAGCCATGATCGAAACCTGACCGATGCCAAATCGGTCAGAGATCATACCCCTAAGCAGAGAAAGGCAAATTTTAATGAATTATATACGGATGCATAAAAACGCCAGCAGCCAGAGTGCTCAATTTATTAATGAAGAGCGGTGCGTTGAGATAACGATATATATTTTTATATAACAGGAACAGTATTAATAAAATTGTAAGACAAAATGGAAAGGTTTTATATACATATATATTATTAATCTTAATTAATAATATATATATATTATTAATATATATTAATCTGTCAGATTTTATCACTTTAAACGTTATTTTTAGTGGCTATCCATATTTGAGTAGACGTTCCATTCATTTATTAAAGAATATATTTATTTATTCTCGTTTACTGGCCTGAATATTCAAGAAATTCGAATAGTGCATTATAAACGCAAACTTTCCCCAGATTCTCGAACGTTCATCAGTTTAGTTTCCTATCCTAACGTAAACAAAGCAACATAAGAGAATCTGACGAGAATTTGTACTTATAAGGCAGCGTTCGACTTTGCTTTATCGGTGAGATACTTTGTGGCTTGTTTGGTCTAAAGTACATTGGATCTAATGACGGTTTCTCCTCCTAGGGAGACGCAGATTTGAATCCAGACAGAGGGTGCATCTTTTGTTTAATAAGCTTTCTCTTATATAAAGGTCAGCAGATGAAAATGAATAAATATACTGTTTGCTAAATAAACGAAGCATCTATTAAAATATGGATATCCAATAAAAATAATGTTTAAAAAGTGATAAAAAATGCACATATATATATATATATATATATATATATATATATATATATATATATATATATATATATATAATATTTATCTTAAAGCAACTGGCACTCATACATACATAAATATGGTATAAAAACCTCCTTTATTAATAGGTGAAGACTATCTCTCTCTCTCTCTCTCTCTATATATATATATATATATATATATATAAATAGATAAATAGTCATATATAACTTAAGATACTTAATAACTTAAGATAACTTAATATACATTAATATATTTGTAAGCATTCATATGAAGTTAACCAGACGCACATATATAAAATAATTATGCGCTGTGTAAGCGTCGTTGTTAAATATATCCATTTTTGAAATGAATTAGTTTTCAATGTCAGAATTGTCAAAGTGGAGTCTTTCACTTTCTTTGTGTCTTGTTTGTAATCTTGTGTGTTGGTGATTCATTCAGATCGTCTAGGAATTAAATCTTCCATAAATGCACTCACAGACACTGACGTTGACTGACATGTACATACCTATTAATAATTATGTCATTTATGTGCATTTTGATTAAATACATAGCAGCATTGAATAAATGTCGTTTAGCTTTAAAACTGACGAATATTTTGCTAGTATTGTCGGGTATCATATAAACAATAGTGTTCTTTATTGGCTAACACTTCGGGTGTTCTTTACATATCATTAAAATAAAATGCCTTTTTCTTCTTCCTATTATTCCTGTTCTGTTATACAGGCATGTATTTGTCCCGTAAACTGATTACGGACATGAAGTGAAATTTTGACATCTTCGAAATTTATTTTGTTTTATAGTAGTTTGGCTTATAAAAAAGTTAATTCATTAACCCTAGAACACTAACCATGGGTATATAGTACCCAGCGCAAATTTTGCTATTTTTAATTACAATTTTCAGTACCTAATTTTCTTACCTAAATAATATGTTTTCCAGTTCCTGTTAATGTTAACTCAAAGTATAAAGTTTGAAGTGCCTGCATGTAAAATATTTCAAATAAAGATTTATATTTAATATTTTTTTTGATATTTTCAAAATCGGGCATGATATACCCATGGTTAGTAGTGGTGTAACTTTAATTGATGGTTAGTGTTCTAGGGTTAATTATATCGATAAGCAGATACACATGTACACAAAACATATGCATTCTTATTGACGTTTTTTACGATTTACAAGTTGAGTTAATTGGTTTTATTAACAACGGTACTTAGTTTTATCACAGACATTTGTGTTGGTATATTATTTGTTTTGTTGATTTTGCAAGCTTTCCTCTTCGCGTTATATGTGAAATAATTAATTAGGATATAAGAGGAATCAGTTTTAAACATTACCTCATATTACTAGAAAAACACAACCTTCAGCAGGCACACGATTTCAACTTGACATTCCTGTATTTCATTTTTATTTACTTAAAGAGTGAAATTAATATCAACCGGCCTAGATCGAGAAGTGCCGTTAAAGAAAAAAGTTGAAATTAATTTCACTGCTTAAGAAAAAAAATAACAGCAACAAAAAATAACAAGAATGTCACGTGGGCTCTCTGGCAATAACGTTTATAATAAGAAGAAACAATGTAGGATTAAAAAAAAATCTATTTAAAGATTACTGTGTTTTTTTTTGGTTACGAAAAGGAAGCCAGCAGATGTAGATTTGAAGAATTCCCAACGACATATGTGCATTCCTTAAATTGATAACTGACTTTTGCTTTATCTAGATAGTCTCTTGTTGCCAAGTTGATAGTGTGATGTTTCAGTTATGGATGAACGAAGATACGTGTTCGATTCTTGTCGAGAAGAATATTTCTCTTTAGTAGGACTTCACGATGTTTTCACTGTTTTTTTAAAAAAAAATAATTAAAAAAAACCATGGGTATCAATTTGAACATGTGTGATCGTTGGAAATAATGTTTACAGAAATATTAAAGGAATTTAAAAGTATGTTCAATGTATTTATCATCATGTAAATATTAAAGGAAACAAGTTCTAAGTGCTTTTAAGTAGAAACCTATAATTATTACGGATTTCTATTTATTGCTTTAGTGTGATTAAAACTGAATGTGATCATTTTCTTAGTCGATTTTCAGTAGACATTTATTTTTAGATGATTATCAGTGTAGTTTAATATAATATCAAGAAACCATATTGTATCGTTTGTTTCATGAAATATACAATGGAGGTGATATATATATATATATATATATATATATATATATATATATATATATATATATATATATATACCTTTTAATAGATCCATTTTCATAGAGCTACCAAATAAGACAAATGAATGCGAGCCACATAAAACTTAGCATCCGAATTTTGATGAACAGGGCGTGTGTAGAAGAATTAGATTGAAAATAGAAGAATAACATTGCCGTTTCGTTAAAGACATTGGAATAATGAATTCGATATTTATGCTCAGAATGATATAAGAATGAGCAATAAAAATGTAGAAGAATGTATACATGTTTTATAGATTATGTAAAAGTATTTGATAAAGTACGGCAAAAAGAATTATTTGAACTGATAGAAAAACTTGATTTATTTTATGAAAGATATTAGAATAATCCGGTAATTATACTAGGAGCATACCGATCTCTCACTCATGTATTGCTGATAATAATAATAATAATAATAACAATTTATAATAATACCGCAATAAAAGAGTTAAATCAGTACAAGTCCTACAAATATCTCAAAATCCAAGCGGCAATTGATATAAAGCATGTGGCAAATAAAGACAAAGTTAGAAAGGAGTTCTATGTACTGAACTCAATCTCGTAATCGAATTATGACTATAGATTCGCTAGCAATACCATTTGTTATTTATAAATTCTATATCAGCTGGAAACTGAAGTTAAGAAAATTAAAACTTGCCACAAGATGCATGATCCGAAGGCGGATATTGACCGTCTTTTTATTGCTGGAAGAAATGGTTATTACTCCACATTCAGTTGACCTACAAAATAACTATTGGTTTACAAAAAAAAAAAAAAAAAAAAAAAAAAAAGAGAGAAAAGACCACATCTAAATGAAACGCTAAAAACTACTTAACACTTCTGAGAAAAGTAAAATATCAAAACCACAAAAAATAAGGTAAAAAGCAAACAAACAAAAATGCCAAAAAAACAAAACAAAACAAAAAATAAACTTTATACCATTTATAATGAAAACAATATTTCTTATCTGTTTCTATCATTCTGAAGAAGACAGATAAAAATACTCAAACAATAAAATGCAAGTTAAAATTATAAAAATTGAAACGAAAACAATGTGTAAACAATTTCAAAAACTGGACACCTACATACACAATCAGAAATCACAATGCCGATGTAGATAAACCTAACATTAGTGGTTGAAGAGTGTTAGACTAAATGCTGTGACGTCTCTGCATTTAGCTACACAGGACCAGCGGAAATACCAGGCACACATAATAAAGAATGGTACAGACTCAACATGTAGTTTATGTAAACAGCATATTGAAACTACTGAGCACTTCGTGTCCTGTTGCCCAATCTTGACACCGAAGGAATTCAAAGTACGCCATGATAAGATTGGACAGTATATCTATCGGATGATATATTTGTATTACAGTGAGTCACATGTTGAAAATGGTATGAACATCACTCTGAAAAAGTAATTCGAAAACTATGAAGTCATTATTTTTGGGATTTTACTATTCATATTGATAGACATATAAGCGAATAGACAAATTATTTGCCTGTTAAAGAATATAAGGTACATTAGGTACTGAATAGAAATAATAATAATAATAATAATAATAATAATAATAATAATAATAAAAGCTTCTCACTTGCTACCGCATGCATCATCCCAAAGCTGATGTTGATCGTCTGTATGTGCCCAGATCTGAAGGAGACAGAGTATTAGTTCAACTAGAACTGTCCTACAAAGCTACAACAATTGGCCTCCAAAGATACTTGGAAACTGCAGAAGACTGGATGATGGTATACGTCACGGAACATGATAGTAGTAAGCGTCTTTACTCCGTAATAAAAGAAGCCAACAAATTCAAAATGGAATTTCAAATGGCCGCAGAAATGCAAGTACAGCTTGTCAGCTTGTTTGGTAGACAAAACGCGTACCCATCAGTGGCTACGTAGTGCAGGGTTGAAAGCTGAAACAGAAGGTTTTATCCTTGCTGCACAGGTCCAATGCTTGCTAACTCGGAATTATCAAGCACATATACTAAAATATTGCGTTAGCCCAAAATGCAGATTATGTGATAAATATCCAGAAACGATTGATCATCTTGTATCAGGTTGCACGATATTGGCACCCACTGAATATAAAAGGACCAATATCTGCACTGGAAAATCTGCAACTTCTACGGGAAGGAAACTGAAAGAAAATGGTATGAACACCACCCAGGCCCGGTTACGCAGATGGGACCTGTTACAATTCTATGGGACTACACAATAAACACTGACAGAACAATCAAAGCCAAACGCCCAGACATTGTTATTAAAGACCACAAACAAATAAAGTTCCTCCTTATTGATATGATAGTCCCTGCTGACTGCAATATATCTTTGAAGATATTCAAAAAGCTGTCAAAATACAAGGACCTTGAAATAGAAATCTCAAAAATGTGGCATATGAGAACATCAAAAATCCCTGTTGTAGTTGGAGCCCTAGGATTGGTTGGAAAAGATTCCAGTAGACTAATTGAAGGGATTCCTGGAAGTCCATACCTCAAAGAGATACAAAAATTGTTCTGACAAGTGCAGCCCACACTTTACGAAGGGTTTTATCTATGTAATTTTTTTTGTCAGTGGAAAGTGTCATGATGCCATTTCTAACCTTAGGTCCCTGGGCGGGACCCGGAAAGAAATGTGTAAACGCCAGAAATCAAAGAAAATAAAAATAATAATAATAATACACAATATTTACAATGGCCACAGACAGAACAATTGAAGCTAATCGCCCTGACATTGTGATTAGAGATCGCAAAGACAATATTTGTTTCCTTATTGACATGGCATTCCCTGTAGACTGTAATGTATCTTTGAAGATCTTCAAAAAACTATCAAAATACAAGGACCTCGAAACCGAAATCTCGAAAATGTGGCGCATGAGGACATTAAGAATTTCAGTTGTGGTTGGATCCCTCGGATTGATTGGAAAAGATTCCAATAGGAATCCATGGTAGCCTATGCTTTAAAGAAATACAAAAAATTCTTCTCACCAGTACAGCCCACACCTTACGAAGGGCTTTATCTATGTAAAATATGTGTGATTTTTTTTTCAAAACTGCTCAGTGAAAAATGTCATAATGTCATTTTTGACTTAGGTCTCTGATCGGGTGCCGGAAAGAAATGAATATATACCAGAAACGAAAGGAAATAACAATAATAATAATAATAGTAATAATAATGTAGTTTGAGGAAATAAAATAATTATTATGAAGTCAGGATAAGTTTAAGTGATCGTCTGATGTAAAACTATAGTCTAAGGTAGGGTTTAAAATTTGCTTTTGAAACCTCATTTTCACAGGGCGAATTTTGAAGTATGTTTTAAAAGTGCTGTAAAATTCGGCTACTCTAATTTGGATGAGTAGAAGAGGTGAATTCATGTAGCATTAATACAAAAAGAAATTAAGAGACTCAGCTAAAATTTGAACTCGGTTCGCCGAATCCACTTTTAGCGTCAATAACCGTTATGCTTCACTCACTTTTTAAGTGTAAACAATATATTTCCCAGTCAACGTTCATGAGCCCAGAAATATAATATTGTGTATTAATTCAATGATATGAAAATTGAATTAACTAACCAGATGACAATGTCAAGATGATGAATGGTGTATGTGAACTTCAGCTGAAAAGATAAAATTCAACACTATCTAGTCGGAAACAACAGGCGTTCTTCATTTTTAGGCTGGTAGCTCGTTACGACAATAGAATTCTGCGTACTGTGGTCCCATCACTTGAACCAACACTGACTTCCTTTAATCTCAGTTAGTAATTGACGCCGTTGTCGACATAACCGACCAATTTTAGTGAGATTCTTTTATAATGTTATGTGTTATTATACCCCCCCCTCTTCCACTCAATTTTCAGGACATCGTAGGGTTTATACAGGTGAAAATCTTTTCCAACTGTTAAAATTCTAACCTGCCTGTTGTCACCTGAACTTCGTCGGAAGTAACAAGACTTTATCAGATGATACTGTAGTTTGAAATGATTTCGAGTCCGAAATCATTTCAAACTCTACTATTAATACAATATCATGCCAAACTCTACTATTAATACAATATCATGCCAAACTCTAATAATATAATATTGTATTACTATAACACAATAAAATATATATATATATATATATATATATATATATATATATATATATATATATATATATATATATATATATATATATATATCTTTGTGCGATATATATATATATATATATATATGAGAGAGAAAGAGGGGAGAGAAGAGGAGAGAGGAAGAGGCAGAGAGAAACAGAGAGAGAAGAGGCGTAGGCCTGTGTATCAAAACGTAAAACTATACAGGTAGATATAAATTGATGCCCACATATGTGATAGGTAAATACACAGATAATCCTTTCTTCTTTGTTGACTTAATGATGTAAAACCAATTTATACGCTCCATTTGTTACCAGGTGGCGCAGGTGCAGCTTTCTAATAATTTGAAGCGCTCTCTCGTGGGCTATGCTGTGAACAAATAAGCACATTAGCCTCTTTTTATATACAACAGTCTCATTTGCCTTCTGCCTCGAGGACTTCTGGCTTTAGTTATGTCTTTGATTACTTTCCTCTATCTATCTATCTTTATCTTTATATATATATATATATATATATATATATATATGTGTGTGTGTGTGTGTCTGTGTATTTGCGTATATATATATATATATATATATATATATATATATATATATATACATGCGCTAATTTCTTTAGATTGGCAGCTCCGTTTCTCTCATAAACAATACCGTTTATCTTCTAACCCTACACGACACGATTTCAATTTGCTTTACTCAATTCTATTACAATAATTTATTCTCTTTCGAACAATTAAAAGTGCCATATTGAATATTTCAACCTATAAAATAAGCGGGAATATTTTTATTTATTCCAGGAACAAAATAATCGTGCTGCGACGAAAATTATTTGAAAAACGATAATCATGCAATATCAAATAAACACCATGCCGTTTGAGGTGGAGATTGGAAGACCTAATTTAATCGTACCGGCACTTGTATTTCGTACACAAGTGTACTTAGCCAGTGTTCGTTTGCAATGTTTCAATGGTTATTCATTATAGAATTCAACATTTGTCAAAAAATATTTAAGAATATTTAAAAATAATTTTTGGAGATCCCTTATATATTATGGGAAATCTCTGCAGAAGATTATTTTAGGGAAATATGTCATTTCCAGATCAGCTCCAAATGGGTAAAGACCGTTTTTATTCCTGTGTTCGCTGATGACATTGAAGTAAAAGTAGGAAATATGCCTGTATATGCGTGCTTGTATGCGTGTGGATGGCGGTGATGGTGTATGTACGTATCTGTACATGAGTACATGATATATATATATATATATATATATATATATATATATATATATATATATAATTAAAGGCGTAGGTAACTTAATTTTGCGTAGTAGATTTCAAGTCAGTGCAATTCATTATTTGACAGAGAAAAACATATGTCACAACTAGTAGGGTAAAGGAAGATAAAACAAAGTCAATATTTTGTATTTAGATATGAGTGACGATTTTTGTCGATATTCCCCACAAGCACTGAAGACGATTTAAGGTGAAAAAGCTACAGCTATAGAGAGGTGAATTAGCTGGTCTTGCAAGTTATTAGCAAGCTTTGGAAACTCAATACACGGTCTTTCCATCA